>JAWZYV010001012.1:0-307500 GCA_038373885.1 Cheiracanthium punctorium | reverse complement strand
CATCTCTTCACGTGCTGCACGCACCGCACACTCCTCGTGTCCAACTCACAGTTTTTGTAGGGAGACAACAGAAGTATATTCTCTTCAGTTCAATCGCAACAGCGAATTCATTCGGGTGATGGTTCGCAAACAGTTTCCACTCAAGAACGCACCAAGTTCGTTTACTATCTTGAACACGGCGGTCGGAGGAGTCCTCACAAGGCTGTCAACGTGATGCCAAGAGGAACCTTACAGCTCCTCCCCCCTTAGAAATTTTTTTTCGATGCATCAGAGAAAAAATTTAATTTCTACTTTCCATGTAGATAACCTGATCTCGCCACAAAACCAGAGGCAAATTTCCCAATATTCATAAAATAAAACAGAATTAATCTAACCCATAGCTACACAAAATATATTTCAAAATTTTACAAACCTGATATTCTAACAATTTAAATGATATAAAAACACCAATACTCCCAGACACAAGTTTCACTCAATTTCAACATTCCATGCACAAGTGAAAGTCTTATTATCAATTCCCACAAAATGCATTTAACTCCCTCGATTAAGGCCGTCAGCATTTTTGTTGGCGGAGCCTGTTCTATGAAAAATCCTATATTTGAATGGTTGTAGGGCCAGTAATGCTGAGGGTAAATTTTCTCCCAATCCTCTCCAGATTCTAAACAAAATACCTTGATTAACCGTTTAATAGTCCTATGAAACCTTTGAACAGGATCTGATTGGGGGTGATGAACCGAACTATGAGAAACCTTTATTCCAAACCGGTCAAAAAATTCGGTGGTGAGATGACTAGTGAATGAGGTTCCCAAGTCACACTGTACCTCCCGTGAAAATCCCAGTCTACTGAAAATCATTAACAACGCCTCAATCACCGAAAGCGAACCAATATCTCTCAATGCGTGTCCCTCGGGATACCTCGATGACGTACAGATGGCTGTTACTAAATACCGAATTCCATTTGCACTAGATGGCAAAGGGCCGACCGTATCAATATTTATTTTTGAGGAAACCTCCCTAATGATCGGTACCAGCTTTAACGGGGCTTTTTAGGTATATCGAGCCTTTCCAACCCGCTGACACGGATCACAAGTACGAACATAATTTTCCACCTTTTTAATGCAGTTAGGCCAAAAATAGTAACGTAGCAATCTATCCCTCGATTTCGCAACAATCACATGCCCCGATGTCTCTTCATGACAGATAGCTTTAATCCTCTCCCTAAATTTTTTCGAAGCAAGAAGCTGCTTACGCTCGTTTTTGAGGCGATCCACAGATTTTCTAAACAATAACCCTTTTTCCATTTTAAACTATGATTTTCCTCCCCTCTCCTGCACGCTTGAAAAACATGGCCTAAGAGTGGGGCAATCTCTCTGTTCGCGAGCGAAGTTTTGCGAGTCCACTGATAAAAGGGCTCGAATGGCAGAATCTCCCCCCTCCGGCAATTGCATTTTTTCCGCTTCCTCCAACTCAAAACTGCCCGTCATACAGGGTTGTTCTAGATTTTCCCCCTGTGTACTGTCACGATCATCAGGGTTCCGGCGTATTTCTTCTCGCTTTTGTCTACGAGTAACAACTGCGTTAACTAGCGATGGGTTTCTTTTTTGCTCTTCAGTTAATTTTACAGTTTTATTTGATAACAGATAAAAACCCTGATCAAGGGAAGAATCAATCACAGCTGCCTTAGTCACAACATTTCCAAATTTCGCACTTTCCATTTCAATTTTTACAAGAGGTAAACAAGTAAAGTTTTATGACTGATATGGTTCAAGGATACCATATCCATATTTGCTCCCGTGTCTCGCAACACTCGCATTAATTTTCCGTTAATTTTTGCCTCGCTCATATAGGGTTCAAATAAAGTTTCACCAGACTCCCCCGTTCTCACATTATTTACCTGCTCAAAAGCACGGTTTTCCTTTAATTTCGGGCAACTTGGTTTTAAATGGTTTGGCGAGCCACACAAAAAACATCTAAAACTCTTTCTACGGTCAAATGCAATATTTTCCGAATTCTTACGTCTAAACTCGGGGCTTCTCCAGGGAGGAGTGTTTCCGACCGTTCGATTTTTTTCAGGGGATTCCTTTCCTGCTGACAAAAAATTCTCTTTATCCATTTCCCTCCGATCAGAAGCCTTTGAAATTACTTGTTTCCGCGAAGTTTTTCTAACTGCCTCATATTTATCTAATTTATTTGCCAACTCCGACGGACTGACCAGGTCTCCCCAGTTATCAATGAAGTGTTCCCTTACTTCCGGTGAGACACGGTTTTTTATCTGATCAGCAATCATCAGCTCTTTTAACTTTCCAAACGTGTCCACCCCCACTCCATCCAACCAGCCGTCCAAAAAGGTTCCGAGCTCAAATACCAGATCCTTCCACAATGCCCCCACGCGTCTTTGGTGCTGGGTAAATTTAATTCTGAAGGTCTCAGGCTTTAATTTAAAGAGCTCCAACAAGACTTTCTTTATATACTGATAGTCCTCAGCCTTTTCTTCGGGTTCCCTAATAATAATTTCCGCGATTTCTATAGGCAAAAGCGGTATAAGGTGAGAGACATAATCAGACTTGTCTGCCTGAGCCTTTTTAGCCTGCCACTCCAACATAACTAAATATAAGGAAACGTCCGAGGTGTTCGGGTCAAACTCTTGCATAAAGTTTTTTAATTCCCGCGTAACTCTGCCCAGCTCGTCACGCGACGAGGTCAAACTACTCATTTCTACATTTGTCAATTTCAGACGTTCTAGCTCATATTCGCGCTCCGCCCTTAGTTTTTCCACCTCCCCCTTCTCTCTTTGCTCATCCTCTATTCGCTCAATCAGATTCCTGACATACTCTTCCTTGTAATCCACGGACGCCGTAAGTTTCGTTATAATGTCTTTAACCCTATCAGTCTGATCGGCATCTACTCCCAATTCAAACGCCAAAGTTACCAAATCGGCTTTGCGATTTTTTGCAAGGTAGGCCATGTTTCTTATCCTATATATATATAAAAATTCCCAATTTTACAAAATTATTCCATACAATGAAATATATATCTATACAACACAACTGACTATGAGTGCACCTGTGCATAAGTCAACCCTTACTAAAATGTATCATAAAATTCATACATAACACCTTACACCCATTTAAAAGCTCCAAAAACAACACAGTTCAATGCCTGAATTTAAAACATCAACACGAAATACATTCTTAACAAGCCACCAAATGAAAAACTATACAAAACGGAAACTTTTTTTTTTTTTCCTTTTAACTCTTATAATGTACTATCTCACTTTTTAGAACACGCCACATTTTGCCTCCGGATAACTAACTAAACAAGCCTACCTTAGCATGGTCATTCCACACGCGAAAGGCACGATTTCCTCTAATAAATATGATCCGTAACTCTGAAAATCCACTTACACCCGGTGGTACACAAATTCACTCTTCGTTGATAATCACTCACACATTTCTTTTACCGGGATGGATGTCTCAAATTACCTTGGAATTTTACTTGAATCCGATGTTATATATCTCACAAATCTGCCAGGATGAAAATATTCGTCTTCACTTGTAGACACAAACTCACAAATCACAGCTTCCGCTAGGATGAAAAACTCCCCAACTGTCTCCACTTGTTGACACAACTCGGTGGGCGAGTTTACGAACTTGCGTGATCAAGCAAAGCTCTTCCCGTAGACACGATCCGACTTCTGACACCAGTTATAAATGGCTGTAACGTCTTCAGGATACGGCCACCAGATAATCAGTCATTCTGGGTTAAAATATGTTTATTCCAGCCATTTACAATAATTACATAAATTTCACACTGACACTTTATTAAACAAAATAAAATAAAATCCACAAAAACTCCTTGCTCGGAGTATTTCATTAGCAGTTAAAATAACAACCCCCGCATGGGTCATCTCTTCACGTGCTGGACGCACCGCGCACTCCTCGTGTCCAACTCACAGTTTTGTAGGGAGACAACAGAAGTCTCTTCTCTTCAGTTCAATCGCAACAGCGAATTCATTCGGGTGATGGTTCGCAAACAGTTCCCACTCAAGAACGCACCAAGTTCGTTTACTATCTTGAACACGGCGGTCGGAGGAGTCCTCACAAGGCTGTGAACGTGATGCCGAGAGGAACCTTACAGGAGACTGAAAATCCCTTTATGGCGGTCGCAATTCAGGTATAATAGACGCACCATCCTATGTTCATTTCAGTATCATGGCACAATACGTGACTGGGCTGTACTATCTAATTTGCCAAGAACAGTACTGGATTTATCTAGTTCTCGTACGTTAATAACAACACCATATTTATTAATTTAGCTAATATTTCGTCATGATATATTTTTACCTAGATATAAAAACTGAGGAATTGCATAGGCTTTTTTTTATTTATTTAGAGAAGGTAACCGAGATCTACGTGACATGTGCGAAAAAAAATAATTTTTTTACACTCACATTAATCTGCAATTAGACATTTCGATGAAAAGTATTCGAAAAATTTGCTGAACATTTTTTTTTCTTTAAATATTAAAGAAACTAATATCGATCTAAATTAAATACTCACTGAAAACCTTAATTGTTACTTTTACCAGCAGGCTGTACTGTATTTACTAGTAGAGGAAGGTGGCCCAAAATGATCCCCTTAAGTGGAGAACTTGTATAAAATAACATAAATGTTAAATAAAACTTTAGCCCTTTGCCGTAATATTTTACACTATATTTTGCATCATAAACATATTTTAATGTTGTAGACCCAAACTGAGTAACGAAAAAAATAGATTTTTGAAACAGAGTACAAAGGGTCATTTTACCCTCACCAAAGGGCAAAATGGTCCTTCAATTGAAAATAATTGTAATTTTATTTTGTTATCGGCAAAATAAAAGATGTAATAGTAATTATAACCATACCTAATGAAATAAAATAAGTTTTAGAATCATACAGTACTCACAATTTATTTTATGAAAATTTTAAAATAAAAAGATGTCACAATAAAATGGTCACAATAACAATAAAATGGAATATTTCAAAATTTTAACTCAAAAATTATGGCTTACAATAAACGCAGAAATAAATTAAATAATGTAATGGAGAGACACGCATTTTGAGAACGTCTGAAGGGCTGCCATGATGACTAGAACCCAGTTCTGAAGTTTATTCAGTCGATGGATCATTTTACCCGACAGTATGGCTGCTCTCTTTAAATCATATTACTGGACCACGCCGAGAAACATAACAAACTAAACAAATGTAATTCGCATATAAAAACATACTCTATTCAGTAAGTCGTCATATTTCTGACATTAAAGGCTGCATTTCTAAATAAATAGGAAAGTTAGTGCATACCTTATAAGAGATATGATAAAACCCAGTTATTTGAAGAATTCTACTCAGACACGCAATACACCGATAGCTTAAATATCGTCATTGCTTCTTCTTGATTTGTACAGCTAATTTATATGTTACCTAGTAGAGAGAGCTACCTGTCTGAAATAAAACACATGTAGAACGTTTTACCCGCTTGGATCATTTTGTGCCACCTTCTCCTAATTACAGAACAATGTGAGTAAAATGTAGCACATAGTATTCTGAAGTTAAAATTAATTGAGGCTAAGTTAAAATTACGAGTGGCAGAAAATTGGGGCATCCGACATCGGTTCCGGGTCAGATTAGGAGGGACCATACGCACGCGAAGAACGCACAATTCAAATTTGCGGGGCCAAATGCTGTTTTAGTTACCCTTGTTAGTCTTCCCCCCCCCCTCCCCAAATATTGTCATCATTTCTCTAATATTTTTATGAAAATTTAAGCTGAAAAAGATCTCAATGAAGATTTACAAGAAAGCCATAGAAGTCAAAACCCCAAACCTAATAGATATAAAAGTAAATGAGAAAATAGAAATTTAATTTTTTTATATTTTATATTGTGCTTTTGATATTTTTAAATTTTGAATTTGAGATACGCAATTATTCTGTCACAAAATTTACTTTCCTCCTTTTTTTTTTTTATAAATCCCTCAAAATTTTAAATTTATTCACTGGAAGAACAACCTACACATAAGCTTTAAACCGTTACTTTTTATAAAACTAAAACTACTTAATTGTCTTTTCAAAAATAACCTAAAATTTTAAATGTATGCAGGCATAGTGAGCTCTTGTGTTTAAGTAGATATTTATGTTTTAAATTTCCTCTCTGCTTAGTGTCATGTCGTATTTTTCAAAAACAGTTAAGCCCATTACTGAATGCAGCGATCTTTAAAAACATAAGCCTCTAAAAAAAGCTAAGAAGATTTGAAAAGCCCCCACGCTTAAAAAAAAAAAAAAACTTTCAGCAGCAAATGACGCTTAAGTATCTACTTGCATCTACTTAAATAAAATGGTAAGTGTATGATAAAAGAGCTCTAACTCAGTCTTACGGCAGCCATGTGTCTTATTTTGACAGGAATGATCTATGGAAAATAGTTTCACACTTATTCCAGTTTAATTGAAATATATCATGGGGAAAATACGGAGTATACCAAAAACGACATCCTCTACTTTAAAATGAATAAAAAATAAACGAGTAGAGTTACAAAAATTCTTGCAGGACACTAATTTGTGATATCTGGCAATTTTTTTGGAACACTTTATGTTAGTATAAAATATTACCGACAGATGGCGCTGTAGGATTTTGGTTCTCAAACAACCGTGTTATGCTGTTATTGCCTTAAGGCTGTTCTTCGAAAAAAAAGAACTCTGTTTTTAGTCTTGGCACACAAATTGAAATAAACTAATAGCACCATGGTCTCCAAAAAATTCCAGATGGTTCTTCATAAGCTGTTTTACATACTGCAATAAGCGAAAACGCTGTGGCTTTTGTGAAATTTTCAGAAAAAATTCTTAAACATGGATCTGAGCTGCAAGATTTTTCGAAGAGTGACACGCTTTGCGAAAATTTCCGATTTTTAAGAATTTTTTCTAAAAGTTTTGAAACTGATGCAGATTGGCCTGTCTTCGAAGTTTGTAATACAGCTTGTAAAGAGACAGTTTCAAAATTTTGAAGTGCCTGGCATAATTAGTTAATTTGTAATTATGTACCAAAATCACATGATTTTTTCGAATAACATCGTTAAATTACTAGAACGCAGCAATCGACAAGGGTATGAATGGACGTACAACAAACGGATTTAAGTCTGATCAGTTTTCAACTCAAATGGATTCGAGTTTTTTTGGAGGGGGTGGATATTTGAATGATTTGGTTTGTTGCCAAAATCCTACGTCTCTTATCTATTAATCTTTCAGTAGTGTGCAGCCACTCCGCTTGTGACATTACTGAAAGTCTGTGCTAATTTCATTCTGAGACTCCGAGATGCAATTGTGATGAACTGAAGACATTTTGGGGGGACTGTCATTGTCATATCATTTTCAACCACTGCTGCTGAATGCAGTTGCCATAGCGCCACCTATCTTCAAAATTTTGCGCCAACATAATAAAGTGTTCTGAAAAATTCCGTAAATCGCACATTCGTTTCCTGCAATTTTATTTTTAATTAACTCTATTCGTTTGCCTTTTTTTTTTTTCATCTTTAAAAAGAGGTAGTCTTTTGTGGGACACTTGTAACTCCTTATGAGGATGATTACTATTAATGGTATTTTAAAGAAGATTTAGTAGAGTAAAATTAAAAAAAATTAACTCAGTATTTCAGAAAAAAATATAGTTTCAAGAATATTTTTAATTTTTACGTTATGAAAATATATTCAATTTTTTCTGAAAAATATAATCTATATTTTTTTTTCTGTTAAAATTCCACATGTATTAAATAACCTAGTTACTTAGGCAAAATGTGTTCGATAACCAAATCTTAAAACTGCTTAACAGTTTAAGTAGAGCACTATAAAATTCTTGTTTTTAAATGAGCTTTACAACAGAGATTTTTTAATTTCAAAATAGCATGTATTTAATGTATGTAAAGAATAAATAAAATCTGCATATTACTTACTATAAAATGATTACTTACTTATTATATAATTATTATTTACTTACTATATAATTATTTTCACTATGTAATTACTTCATGTACTTAAGTTCATAAAAAAAATATCTACTCCATCGTACAGCTTTTTGGTGAAAGGTTATTTTGATGAAATTTTGTGGCTACAGTAAAATCTTTACCTATATCGTGTGATTTTACGGCTTCTACAAGAAAATTTTATAGTTTATGTGATAATCATTTGTGGAAATGTTGGTGCACTTTCACGTAACGCCCAAAATCGAAATACGCGGAGAATTTTTTTTTTTTTTTTAGTAGCTTGGTATGTTGTTCCAGTATAAAATTCGTATGGGATTCTCATGGCAAAGAGTGGATGCTTTCTCATGGCATTCATCAATATGAATTACTTTTACTAGTCTCAGGCAATGAGCTGAGTACCTAGGGCCGCGTGATGTAGATCCCATAATTAATATTCTGTATAACTTGCTTTTAAATTTTTCTGTGTAAAATCAAGCATTTTGACACTTATGTTTCTGCTATCATTTTTATTCTTTCTTCGGCTTTCAAAATTCGCATTTCTCTACACGCTTGAAAAGTTTGTCTCGATTTTTAGTCCACAGGAGTGAATATGTTTTTCTTTTTTTTTTAAGCGTGTATACCTAATACAATAGTCCTTTTTCTTTTCAGCAGTCTTTGTGGCGACACTTGATCTAAAAATAGAATTTCCTACTGTTGCGAATGTGACACTTCCACCTGCATTCCGCAAGTGTATCAAAGCACGGAAAGAAGTAAAGTGTGGGGATGGACGCCAGACGGAGAATTGGCGTCTCGCAAAACTGCCTGAAAGCTTTGTCTCGTCTCGCAAAATCCCTATATCGTAATGTTAAAAATCTCTGTCTCGTCTCGCAAAAAATCGTCTCGCGTCCATCCCTACTAGAGTGAAAAAGAATTTGTACTTCCTTCAATGTTTTTGCTCTTAGCACTCTTAGAAAAAGAGGTTCTTTTAGAATTGTACAAGTATCTGTGGTAGATATGAAGTGTATTCGAAGGTGGAAATTCGCGACAAAAAGAACCTGAACAATTGGTTATTTCAAGAATAGCGTTTTAGTTAGTCCTTTAATTTGTTGTAACTCAATTAATAATATCGTTATGGTTGCGATACCTTCGTTAGTTCGTAATTCGTATGGTGTTTCTCATGTCCCATTGCTGATTCTTCTTTTAACATGCTTTATTTTTATTACTTTTGATGCTGTTCACCTGTGTTCAAAGTAGTTACATTGCTTGATTACTTTAAGTTCTTTGGTCTAAATTTAGTGTAACTCTGCCATTGACGCTGTTAGTACGGCTAAGCGTACACAAGTCCTGTGTTGGCATCTTTTTAAGTCACTCAACTTCTATTCGACTAATCTTGTAAACACGTTTTTTTTTTTATCGCTGGCCATTACCAGATCGCAATTTTTAATATGTTTATTCTAATTCGTACTTTTAAATAAATAGTTTCAAAGCATTCTACGTTTTCGACATTTATTGAAGCATAAGTGTTTATCTTAATGAAACTGCAGCTATTCTTCAACCTTGAGTTATATTCACAGCTCTAATTAATTGATAATTTAAAATAGCCGTAAATGTATGCTTATACCTCCTATACCTTACAATACATTTTGCAAAAAATAATAATTTGCAAAATATAATAACACATTTTGCAGAAAACTTTTCGTGGTTTAGAATTACATTTTTTTTTAAATTTACAATTATTTAAGCACATGATTGACAGAACACGATTAATCAAAAGTTAGTATAAATTTAATACCTCTATATTCCTAGCATTGTACGCGATGCTTTTTTTTAATCTTTGAAAAAAAAAATTATAGATATTATCCCGAAACTTTTTGGAATATTTGAACACAAAGCTTGAAAATGTGACATAGTGTGATATATCCATGCTAGAATACCTCATGCATCATATTTCAAGACATTTTTATTTTATTAAAATTCATAGCGCAGTTTTTATAATCCTTTTTATGCATGTTTGTCGCTTAAATGCCATAGAGGATTGAAATAAAATTCTTTCTTTTTGAACATATGTCGACAAACTTCATAATCCATTTAAAATTTTGTTTTTTTAAAGAAAAACTAACGGCATGCTTTATCTTCAATTTTCACTGCATATCACTAGTTCTATGGGCTTATGTCACTGGAAAATGCTTAACAGAATTTCATTTTTTATTATGGATTTATAATAAATTCCACTTATATAAAAAAGTTGTCTAAGAAAAATTACATAGAACACTGGAACGTCCAAATACTAGTACTACAATATGATTATCGTAAGACCAATCTATCAGTTTGCATTTTTTGTACTAGTATTTTTCTGTATTTGCAATTTACTACCGCTCAAAATGTATACATTTATTCCTATCCGATTTCTGATGGTATATTGCTCTTAAAGTAGATACAGGCTTGCACGTCAAGCCTTCGGAACGCGTTCTCTAGATTGATATTGTTTTTGGAGATACACGCACCAATCAGTGGCGGATCTAGGATTGGGTAAAGGGGGGGGGGCTAACTTACTGGGTATTCAATAATTTGGGCACAGTTATCCACAGGCCCTACGAGAGGCGGGGGGCGCCGCCCCGGGGCCCGTGTTCAGCTAAAGTGCGTCCGTAAATTTTTCAGAATGTGTTAAGAATTTCATTTATAGGTCTTTAATTAAAATCTTTTTTTTAAATAGACTAAATTTCGAATACATCCCAGATAGCACAAACTTGTCCAGAACCCTCCCAGAAGACGTCATATAGACAAGTTGACATGTCCATTAAACATCCACGATTCGTCGGATTCTCGTCTCTTTTACATCAATATGGCACTATAGGTCGCCCATATGAAGTCTTATAGACATCTATATAGACATAATTATGGACGTGCTTACGTATACAAGACTTGTCTATATAGACATAATTATGGACGTGCTTACGTATACAAGACTTGCCCATACTAAGTCCACGTATGGACTTAGTATGGGCAAGTCTTGGACATCAACGTCTATATATGGACCAACTTAGGTCAAGTCTTGGACATCTCCATCCATGCTTCTTGCCATTTCACTAAGGTACTTTGGATTATCTGGGACACGTCTATAAAAAAGACTTACCCTGGAAATTAAATGTCTAATTTTGGTCTATTCATGGACAGTTTCTGGATTTTCCAGATTATGTCCATAAATATTGTCTACTGGATGTTTATCTATAGACATGGACGTTATATGGGCGAGATGGATCAGAAATGGATATAAAATGGACAACTGTGCTATCTGGGATAATTCTAGAATGATTTAGATGGCAGAAATGTTAATTCTACCATTTAAATATTAGTATTTTTTTCAATCTTCGAACATGAATTAAAAGTATCATTACATATCAGACAAACTTCCCTCCCACTCTCTTTCCTTTTAGCATTTTGTATGAAAATCATTAAAAGAGCAGTTTTACAAAAAAAAAAAAAAAAACCTTCCGTCCCTCCTGTTTTTTCGAAACTTTTGTGCTTTACGAAAGGGGCCGGGAAGACTTTCGTCCCGCCTTATAAAATTTCTCTCAGAGGCCCTGGTTATCGAAGCTTGGCGACATTTGGCACGATTTTTTACATGTCGCCTGTATATTTCATTTTTCAACCTACATATAGTATTACGTAATCGAATTTCGAGAAAGATGTGCGAATTTCCGATAAAATAAAATACTCGAACCTGCTAGGACTTGCACTTCATAGGAAAAACAATGTCTGAAAAAATTAATTTAAATCATACCTCTTTTTTCCATAGCGATATCATTGTATTCTTTCTAATAATGCACCTCTTTACAAACTGCCTGTTAGTGATGCATGTATACAGGGTGAATCTAAACTCTTGGGCAAAACTTTAAAGGGTGATAGGGCACATAATAAGGAATCAGAATCACATAGCAATGTGGGGTTGGCAACGTCGTCTTCGTATAGCTGTTAATAATCACTTCGGAAAAAGTGCTGAAACAACAGTCACTTGCCGACCATTGTTCCTCAGAAACTAATGTATTTTTCTCAAAACAGAAGACTAAAATGGATAGTTTAAAAAGTTTATTTTATTTCATGGATGAAATTTTCGGAGATGAGCCTATTGCTTATGAAACTTGGTTAAGAAATTAGACGGACACTTCAATGCTTTTCCAAAAGTGATTATTACCGGGTAAGTTAAAACTGCGTTTCACCCCAGATTGCTATGTGATTACGATTCCTCATTGTGTGCCCTATCACCCCTTAAAGTTTTGCCCAAGAGTTTAGATTCACCCTGTATTTTGTGAGTGCTGTTCTCCTTGAAATAGCTTGTTCTGGGGCTGGGCATTTATGATTTCTTCCTGATGATTTCCGCTTTCACTCTCACTAGACAAATTATCAGTTTTTGGAATCTTCATAAAATAATCACCTACATTACGATTCAATGACCGCTTTCTTGAGGCCATAATATTTGCATTTAAATTAAATTCTACACGCGAACGAAGCTAAATAGAGAACAAATGAATCACACTAGCGCTTCACCCGAAAAGAACGACCAAGCGGCGAAAGCAATTTCAATGGGCTAAGACTTTAAAGCCTGCTTAGATAGGACTACAGTACTTCCAAGAAATTCTTCCACCATTCCTAAACATTCAAAACGGATGTACTTTTGTATAAAGAGTAAATGTGCGAAAACCAGGTAAGGAAAATTAGCTGTAATAATATTATTCTTTCAAAATATCCCTGAAAATCCAAATGGCGGAACAAAAGAACCTTTCACAATGATACAGAAGATAGCCATTTCGGATTCCTAGTCACTTGATGTCTATGTTACACTCCCCATCCCCTCACTATGTACATCCACAGACCTCAAAATACCCGTAGACCAGACAACCCCCTAGCAGCAATCTTTGTTCGATCTTTACCAGGCCTATGATCGGTACATCGGCTATTCATCGCCTGATCATTTCTGATCATCCTTAATTTTTCGTATGTTCATCTTTTCCCGATGATCGAATCTTTACACTGAGATCTGATAGGCGCTTTCAAGATTGCGAAGGGTAAAGCGAGCAAACAGGTTTATATCGGTCTTTCTACCAAGTAGCTGAACGGCTGGATATCTCTGTTCCTTCATTAATGTGCAAAGAGCATCATATGCACACCATATGTTTGTTTTAAGGTTGCTGATTGGCTAAGCTATTACGCGGGAAGGCAAGACAGGCGACAAAATGCTGAATCATGTTGTCCTCTTCCTGCTCTTAGCTTTGTCGTGTTCTCCTGTATGTATCTATCTTGTGCTAGCTAAAAGGGCACCTTGCCTTAGTCAATCTCTGTCAAAGAGGGGTGCAAGGAATATTTTTAAAATAAAATTTGTCAGCGACTAAAAATTCTGGAAGTTTCCTGAAAAAGTGCGAAATTAATATATATATATATATATATATATATATATATCTAATATATAAAATTCTCCTGTCCCAGTGTTAGTCACCTAACTCCTCCGAAACCACTCGACCAATTTTAATGAAATTTTCTATGTATATTCGTTAGGTCATAGAATACGTTTTTAACTATGTCTCATACCCCTAAGTTATAAGGGCGGTCCACCCCAAAATGTTTAGCCCCCGAGTGCTATTCATTTCAATCAAGATTTCTGTGTAGACATTAGCGTGTCGAATCACTTTTCAAATGTGTTTGCCAGATAATGTGGAGAGGGGGGGGAAGTTAATAAAATGTTGAAAGTCGCACAAGGTTTGCAATTTTTGATAATTGATCGCTAAATGTGGTGCCAAAACGCGACAATTTATTATAAATATATTTCGCGTATAGTTAGAAAACGCCTGGCGTATATTGTAAAAGAGTTTTATTAGGCGATTTTAATATAGATTTCTATTCCGAAGAAGTTCTCTGTGGAACAAGAAAGGAAAACACTGTACACTCATGGATTATGATTCCCATTTCATGTCTTTGCGGCATAGTATGAATATGCCTATAGGACGAATATGCCTGGCGAAGATTGTGAAACAGTTTCAGTAGGCGATTTTAAGATAGATTTCGATTCCAAAGATGCGTTTTATGGTACAAGAAAGAGTTGATTCCTATTTTAACATCCCCACTCTCGCCAACCTAAAAAATCCCCGTAATTTCGAGCTTTGCAGTCATGGGTCTCTGGGAGTTATGCGCAAGTTTTAACGGTACTTACGTATTATCCCGGCGGTCCGGCAAGACAAGCAATTTTTAACCAAGATAAATGCCGGGCACATGAAATTGTTGATGGTTTGGAATACGATTGTACGATACGGTAAGTACCGTTTCAACGCTCCCAAAAGAACCAGATGAAAACTAAAGTAAACAAACTAGCGATAAACGCACCAGTTAAGGAATCTGAAGACACTTAATTATTAAAACTACATTAATTGGCAATTCAAAATAAATAAAAATGTAACGGCATGCTGTGCTTACATGTTGTTCCAAATCGCCATTTTATTTCTAAATTACGATTGCCACATTAATGCAAAAAATCGTCATGGTAACTGCATATGTTTAATGATTGCCACCTTGGCGAGAGTCGAGGCGTTAAAGTAGGAATCAACCCAAGAAAGACAAACCGGTACATTCATGGATTATGATGCACATTCGAAACAATATATAAAACGATGAAGTATATTTGTAATATACTTGGCGAAGATTGTAAAATAGTATTAGTAGGCGATTTTAAGATAGATTTCGATTCCAAAGATGGGTTTTACGAAACAAGCAAGAAAAATACAGCACAGTCATAAATAATGATACACTTTTGAAACGTAATGGAATAAGTAAGAAAAATAGGGACAACGTATAACTAATGATACGATTTTAATATATAGCACTATAGTGTGTATTTAAAACCTGAAAGTGTTTCAGATTTTCATCCTTTTTTCTTTCCGAACATGTACCCTGTAAGGAAAGTATTGTAATCATGAAAAAAATTCGACTTCGAGATTTTGATGTATTAACACGTTTTGAGGTCTTCTGAATTGATTTATGCTATTTTTACGAGATGTATGTTTGTGTGTGTGTGTGTGTGTGTGTGTGTGTGTGTGTTTGTATGCGATTGAACACGATAGCTCCTAAACGGGGCATTCGATTGAGCTCAAATTGGGTATATATGTTATAAACCACCATCGTAAGACCGACATTGATTTTGATGTGTATAGAACTTATAGTTTTTCTACTGGGCTACTACAAAGATTTCTTTTACATTATGGCTTATGGGGGGGAAATTCTTGAAAGTGCTCTAGCGTTTAAACGGTACATTCGATTGAACTCATATTGGGTATATCTAATAAATAAAATTCTCATGTCACAGTGTTAGTTACCATACTCCTCCAAAACGGCTCGACCGATTTTAAAGAAATTTTATATGTATATTCGTTAGGTCTGCGAATATGATTTTGTCTCATACCCCTAAGTCACAAGGGCGGTCCACCTCAAAATTTTTAGCACCAGAGTGCTAATAAGTTCAATCAGGATTTTTGTCTAGGCATTAGCGCATCGAGTCCCTTTTCAAATGTGTTTGCCAGATAACGTGGAGAGGGGGGGGGGCGTTAATAAAATGTTGAAAGTCGCACAAGGATTTGCAATTTTTGATAATGGATCGCTAAATGGGGAGCCAAAACGTGACAATTTATTATAAATATATTTCGAGTATAGTTAGAAAACGCCTGGCGTATATTGTAACACAGTTTTATTAGGCGATTTTAATATTGATTTCTATTCTGAAGAAGTGCTTTGTGGAACAAGAAAGGAAAACACTGTACACTCATGGATTATGATTCCCATTTCATGTCTTTGCGGCATAGTATGAATATGCCTATAGGACGAATATGCCTGGCGAAGATTGTAAAACAGTTTCAGTAGGC
The DNA here is from genome assembly GCA_038373885.1 of Cheiracanthium punctorium. Classification (NCBI taxonomy): domain Eukaryota; kingdom Metazoa; phylum Arthropoda; class Arachnida; order Araneae; family Cheiracanthiidae; genus Cheiracanthium; species Cheiracanthium punctorium. The sequence continues at coordinate 291,619 of JAWZYV010001012.1, read as the reverse complement.
GATTTTAAGATAGATTTCGATTCCAAAGATGTGTTTTATGGTACAAGAAAGAGTTGATTCCTATTTTAACGCCCCCCACTCTCGCCAACCTAAAAAATCCCCGTACTTTGGCGAGCTTTGCAGTCATGGGTCTCTGGGAGTAATGCACAAGTTTCAACGGTACTTACGTATTATCCCGGCGGTCCTCCAAGACAAGCAATTTTCACCAAGATAAATGCCGGGCACATGAAATTGTTGATGGTTTGGAATACGATTGGCAATAGTTTGCCAGCAAATTTGACGAAAAAGTAGTTTGGCGGAAGTGACCGCCGGCATAATACGTACGTACCGTTTCGGCGCTCCCAAAAGAACCAGATGAAAACTAAAGTAAACAAATTAGCGATAAACGCACCAGTTAAGGAATTTGAAGACACTTTATTATTACAACTACATTAATTGGCAATCCAAAATAAATAAAAATGTAACGGCATGCTGTGCTTACATGTTGTTCCAAATCGCCATTTTAATTCTAAATTATGATTGCCACATAAATGCAAAAAATTGTCATTGTAACTGCATATGTTTAATGATCGCCACCTTGGCGAGAGTCGAGGCGTTAAAGTAGGAATCAACCCAAGAAAGACATACATGGTATACGCATGTATTATGATGCGCATTCGAAACAATATATAGAACGATGAAGTGTAGTTGTAATATACTTGGCGAATATTGTAAAATAGTTTTAGTAGACGATTTTAAGATAGATTTCGATTCCAAAGATGGGTTTTACGAAACAAGAAAAAAAATACAGCACAGTCATGAATAATATACACTTTCCAACTTAATGGAATATGAGAGAAAAATAGGGACGACGCATAAATTATGATACGATTTTAATATATAGCGCTATAGTGCGTATTTAAAATCTGAAAATGTTTCAGATTTTCATCCTTTTATTATTATTTTTTTTGGACAAAATTTTTTATGGAATGACTATGAATAAGTCTCAAGGCCAAACTATGTTTGTTTGTGGCTTAGATTTGAGCACGCCATGTTTTTCACACGGACAATTATACGTGGCATGATCTCGAGTGGGCAAACCATGCAGTTTGTTTGTGTTAGCTAAAAATATTGTTCATTCTTTTCCGTTAAGGGATTGATATTATTTTTTAGTAAAATTATTGTAATTAGCGATATATATAAATGTAAAGAATAAATTACAATGAATTAAAAATATAAATGTTTGGTATTGTGTTATTTTTATATTCCAGCATTGTTCACAGCGCTCCATGCCTCTTCCACTCATATACCACATCCTCATACACTTACAATAAGTTAGTCATTTCTTTCTGCTAAAATAATCCTAGGAATAATTTATATGGCAAAACAACGTTTGCCGGGTCAGCTAGTATATATATATATATATATATATATATATATATATGAAATTTTCCTTTGTGTAAATTTTAAATGACATTTCATTCAAAAACTTGCATTCTTCCCTAGAACAGCCTTGAAGAAAAGGATATTTAGTTATAAAATTATATATGCATATGAAAGTACATGAATTAATTGATACAATAAAAGAAATAAACAAGCTAATATGCAAATCAACGATATATGTGCCAATTTTTATCGATTGCTCAGTTTAAAAGTTTCACCAAAGGTCATAGGCTTCACATCCTAAGTTGCAAGGCGTTTGCTCTTCCGAGATGAATATACCCAGCTAGAAATGTCTTCACTTTTTTTGCAAAAAAAGTATAGATTGTGTATAATTTGTGCATAAAAAGTGGATATTTTTTAATATTTTGAAAGCATACACTTTTTGTGCAAATTATATACAGTTTTTATGCATACCAAAAAGTGAATGTTTTATATTGTCAAAAATTGTGCACAAAAGTGTATACTTTTCAAAGTATTCAAAATATTAACTTTATATGCAACTTTTCTGCACAAGAAGTGCAAACATTTTCTAGCTGGGATTTAAGCAGTTTGAACAGTTTTCACAAAATCTCAAAATCTAATCCAAATTTTAAACTTGCAGTTTTAAATTTTAAACTTTAAGTTGCAATTTTAGGTTGCAATTTTAAACTTTAAGTTGCAAGGTGTTTGCTCTTCCGAGATGAATATAACCCCAATCGCATCGGCTTTACAACGGCTCTACGCCCGATTTTCCCCCCTTGCCGATGATCCAACCCTGCTATTCGGGAGAGGACATGCCCGAGCACATTCCGAGATAAGAGCGCCGGACGCGATGAAGAACCTTGCATGGCGCGCGCTGCGCTTCCTCCCTGTCCGATCATCGGCATTTCAGGAACCGATGACCGTTTGCTACTAGGGCCCCTATGCTTTCGTTGTGACTAAAATCATCGGAAGCTGTAGGAGGAGCTGTCAGCTGCCAAGGAGGTCCCAAAGATGACGATTGGCGAATTCAATCCTCTTCCTTAGGGGGGGGGGTGCTGCGCTTTCCCCTTTCTACAAAGCGAAAGAGTACCGATCTTTTGTTCATGAACTTGTAAACAGTCTTCGGGACCGTCTGGTAGCTCTCAGCCCCTCTCACTGATTCTGATCACTTTAGTCACAGAGAAATCATAGCGGTGTCTAGTCTATGTGTATTTTGAGGTATGTGTGTACATCTATCATAAGGTATTCCACATCAGGTACACATCAGTACAGAATCCGAGACGCGCACCGCACAAGGCGCGCGCAAAGACTGTTTATATTAACAGCGAATTATATGTATTTTTAGCTCCCCCTTTTTATGACTTTGCAGGGGGTGAATGGACATCATCGCTCAAACAGTGTTCTTTGCACTTGCCATAACCCGTTCAAACAATTAGCTGTTCTGCGCTATCACGTATATATGGTAAAACTAGGTTACTGATCATCCTTAAAAGAAACCGAAATGTTTCAAGGAGAAGACGAAATTTCGGGCGATTCCTTAGCCCGAAATTTGATACTCGTTTTGAAAATACCTGTAGCCTGGGAACGAAAGGGTTAAAAACCATTGATTGAGGTCAAGTCTAAAAAGCTAAGTAATAAATCAAAAAAGTAAATTAAAATTTCAAAATAACCGATTTTAACACGTAGTTTTTAACTAAGAATCAGAACTCTATTCTATCTAGTCTAAATTCAGTTTCAATGGGGGGGGGGCTATAGCCCCTATAGCCCCCCCCCGTAGATCCGCCTCTGGCACCAATCATCTCCTGTCGGGTTTTCAACAATTAACCCTTTGAGGCGCAACCCTTTACCATTGCTGAAAAAAGCGCAGCCGTTGCCATCGCTCGAATTAACTACCAGCAAGATGGCGGACGATCGAAACGTTCATTCCGTGCCACAGATCTAGAGACCCTTTTTTGACGACAGCTGGCTGATAGTTAAGTCGATCGATGGCAAAGGTTGCCCTTTTTTCAGCATTGGGCAATCTATCCAGCTTCTTTCGCATTCTTCCATTTTTCAGCATGTCAGTGCTGTTTAAAATAATCGTGACAATTTTTCTACGGGAAATGCCGTGCTAAAAAGTAAAGGATTCTCGTGGAGCTATGTCACCCGCTGCTATTTTTTATAGAAATCAAATCTATTCTTCGTGAATGGCAACAGTCAAAATGTCAGAGTTTGGTATTCCCATAGCGGGAACACTGCGCGTTAAAGGGTTAATAGAATAGTCAATTTGCTGCGAAAATTCATTTTAATAAACGGGACATTCCATTATCCGGGATCGCATTTCCTAATTATTATGGTTTGGGACATTAAATATTTATTATGATATGCGGAATGTCTCTTTGACACATATTCTACTAAGCAAGTTCTACTACAATTGGAAAAGGCCTTTCTAAACAAATTACTGCAACAACAGCCACTTCATTCTGATTGCGTGAATGCATGATGTCGATTTCCTACCATGTTTATTCTCGGACCATTTTTCTTCGTAATTCTCACTCCTCGAGGTCCTAAAATGTCACGAGTACATGGCACAGAGAACTCCTTCGGCAGCAGGTCATTCCTGCTGTCGAAGGAGTTCCTGTAAAGCAATGGAAGCATATTTTCCATTGCTTTACAGGAACTACAATGGTTGCCGACCACTGTCTTTATGCACGATGGAGCAACTTCATACACTGGATGCCAAGTCACAGTACTGCTTCGTGCTATCCTTGGCGAGGATCGTGTAATATCCGGAGCTTTTCGTACATAAACAACAATGTTTATGGAGAAGGAATTACTACTTTACCTGAGTTGAAAGCCAGCATTAGACTCCATGTTGCTGAAATTCCTAGAGAGTTACTTCATGCTACCACTGAACACGCTATAATGTGCTTTCAACAAGTAACTCATGTTAATGGAGTACACGTTAAGTACATTCTGTAATTGAATAAATTTTAATGACTCTGACTGATTTTTTGCCCTTTAGGCGCCACATTTCCCCCTGGAAGTCAAAATATGAACCAATTTTTTTATTTCAGAAATCTTTTCCCCAAGGTCCATATAATGTATTTACCAAGTTTTATCATAACCCGATAGCCAAAACAGGTTCTAGAGGTGCCTGAATAGCATCACTTAATTATAACTACCCTCTAGTTATTTCTATGTCCTTGGATTAGTTTTTGGACAAACACAGATATATACGTATTTCATTAACATATTGTAAAATTACTCTAGTTTTTGATGCTGTTCATAACAAGCAAGTTTTCCATTGATGTGCAGTTAGTTTAAAAATTAATGAACGAAGAAGGCTAATTTATTGGTTTTTTTTTGCTTTTTTTTATCACTTTTATAAAATGTAAACTTTTTAGGCTACATTTTATGCTAATCTAAATGGTGTTATAATATTCTGAAAAATAATGGTGTGGAAATATTCTGAAAAACGTCACTTTTTCATGAAGAGGAGTGTCTAACTGCTTCGGATGTGGGTTAGTTCGTTCACATAGATTATTTATTATTAATTAATCATTTGAGTTTCTTAAAAATTCACATAAAATGGCTCTAATGCATTGGAATACAGAAAGATATTATTTTACATGAATTTTTAAGTGGTCTTCAATCTTTTCAATCTTTTATCAATGTCGATTATTCAATTTAAACTTGTTCACTTTATTTTCGCTCGGCGTAACTTTTTAAAAGTTTAGCAATACTATTATGTTTCATTGTATAAAGCTTTTTATTTATGATTAATGACATTATTAAAAATGTCTGAAATAATCCGACTACCGGGGAGTAGCTTTCGAAAAATGAAGTATTACAAAAATGGCTAATAAGTAATCAAGGCAGCACCCGTATACAAAAGATATAGGGTGGTAAGTTCAGGCAAGCAAAAGTGTAGATGCCAGGAAATTACAGTATGTCCAAAAAATCCTTGACGCATTTCAAAAAATCACAAAGAAACAAATTATTGTATGAATATGCGGTTCATACAATAATGCTTCACAGAATCAAGAATTTATTTTTCCATCTTAACACAAATTACTTTCAAAATGTGTTCATTGCATCTCCAGTTTTCAGCAGTGAGAGCCAATAGAGATTTTTCGTGAGTTTCAAACAGCACTGATGGTGCGGGAATATTCATGCCAGCTATGGCAACTGCAAATGAGAAAGCGTTAGTTGGTTGCATTATTTGCATAGGTTGGTATATTGAATCAAAATCCATAACTACAGTTCAGAGAAAGTTTCGTAACATGTTTAAGAAAAACCGCAATCCCTGCTAGCTAGAACATGGGATGAACTTGAGTACCGTTTAGATGCGGTTCGAGGAACAAAAGGTGCACGCATTAAACTCTGGTAATGAAAGAAAGGTATTGCTTTCTGCTTAATAAAGTGATTAAACACCTTACATCATGTTTGCATTTCTTACTGTGACAGTACAGCGCCACCTATGAACACAATTTAGAAATAACTTTTTTTTACGATGTCAAAAAAATATTAGTGAGCCTGTGAAGTATTATTATGCAAACCGCATATTCATACGGCAATTTGTTGCTTTTCTATGAATTTGCGGCGGCAGCACTTTGCGTTATGTCCCTCTCCACCTCCAGGACACGAGTCTCCAAGAGAATCGACTTGAATGCACGAGAGGGTTTTCGCAACCAGGCCAGTTTTTTCCACAGAAGCAGAGTTATGCTAATGTGAACAGTGTTGCTATGTGAACAGCGACACTATATAAGGTCTGTAGCTAGTTAGTAACGTATGTAGCGAGTTACTACGCCTGGGGTATAGTCCCCTTTTTGTATTCGGCACAAGGTGCCAGTTTGTGTTTTATCTGTTTTATGTTTTCGTTTTAATAAAGTGTTATGTTGGGAAAAGTTGTGTTCAATCGTGAATACACACACGTACAATGAGAAGGGCAGAAAGTTATCATCTGCCACTTCAACTGGTGACCCGGACGTAGGACAAACCCATCTTCTGTAAGAAACAAAGTGTGCTACTCTGGAAGTTCGATCGATGTTCAAAGTCAAGCCTCTTCAGCAGCTTGGGCAAGATCTACAGTCAAGCTGGCCCTCGGTGAGTTTGTTGGAGCCGCCTTATTGCAAAGAACGGTGTTCTACGGGTAAAGATTTCCTCTCGTCTGCTGCCTCGACTTTCCTGCGCGCACCGTCATCAAGTATTTGAAGACAACGGACAACACAGGTGGCAAGTTTTAAACAAACATTTATACATTTTTCTTCATCCCCATTTAATTGGTTGCTCAGTCAGGCTTTCCAAAAATGAATGGTGAAACGTCTGTAGAGACGGTGAAAACCGGCGACATTAGTCGCGTAGCTCTCAAGTTACCACCCTTTTGGGAAAAATTTCCAGATTTATGGTTCGCTAATATAGAATCACAATTTCACATCGCGAACATTAGTGAAGATTCTACAAAATTTTATTACATAGTGTCTAGTCTAAATGCTGATATCTTAAGTTATGTAAGTGATGTAGTTTTAACACCTCCCCCCACTCTAAAGTATGATACCTTAAAAAAACGGCTTTTAGCCGAATTCACGGATTCCGAACAAACAAAGATAAAGCAATTACTTTCGGAATTAGTGTTAGGAGATGAAAAACCTTCCCACTTACTAAGGAAAATGAAGCACTTGGCACCCGATAAAACAGACACCGAGTTTTTAAAAACTCTATTTCTACAAAGATTGCCTAAGGACACTCAAGCTATCTTGTCTGTATATGAGGGTACTTTAGATACATTAGCTCTCATGGCAGATAAAATTGTAGAAGTCACGGGTAATTCTAGTTCAGAAATACAAAGTCTAGACACTCATACTACTAACTCGGAAAATGAGGTGCAGGAATTAAAAAAACAATTGACAGAACTAACCCTAAAAATTGACAAGGTCTTGCAAGATAAATTTAGGCCACGCACTCTTAGTCGTACAAGACTCATTAATAAATTTCAGCGTAATCCCCCACACCGTGTGACACCCTCCCACTCCTCTGAAACGGTGTGCTGGTATCATAAAAAATTTAAAGACCGTGCTCGCAAATGTCTAGAGCCGTGCAATTATAACTCCTTAAAAAAACTAGAGGGCCGGTCGCATTATACGGCGCAATGTGACTATACGTACAAGGACGTTATAAGTCGTCGTCTTTTTATTAGAGATAAAATATCTGGGGTGGAATATCTAATTGATAGTGGCAGTGATATCTGCGTTTTACCCAGAGCAAAAAATACTCGGTATAATGGACCTAAAAATATTATATTGTATTCTGCTGATGGATCTCGTATCAAAGTCTACGGAACTAAATTAGTAAAACTCGATCTTGCGTTAAATCGGTCTTTTCAGTGGCCGTTTGTGGTCGCAGACGTTAGCAGACCAATAATTGGTGCTGATTTTATAAAACACTTTGGCTTATTAATTGATCTGAAAAGACTTTGTTTACGCGATCCAAGTTCGTCCAAGGCAGCTCTAGGTTCCGCTTGCAACGCGAGTTCGCCTAACGTTAGTCTACTTGCTAAGGATTTAAAAATTAAAAATATATTACGAAAATTTCCCGACATACTTAAACCATATCCTTCTAATATGAAAGTAAAGCACAATACAGTGCATAAAATTGAAACAACAGGACAACCTGTATTCGCACGGCCACGGCGTTTAAATCCATTGAAATTAAAAATAGCTAAACAGGAATTTCAATACATGCAAGAAAAAGGAATCTGTAGACCTAGTAACTCGTGTTGGGCCAGCCCTTTACACATGGTCCCGAAACCCAATAGTACTGATTTTCGTCCGACTGGCGATTACAGAGCTTTAAATAAAATTACTATTCCTGACAGATATCCCCTTCCCCATATACATGATTTTGCTAATGAACTTTACGGAAAAAAAATATTTTCCAAAATCGACCTCATCCGTGCATACCATCAAATCCCAGTGCACAAAGACGACATTCAAAAAACCGCTATTACCACACCTTTCGGCTTATGGGAATTCAAATTCCTTCCCTTTGGGTTGTGTAATGCAGCTCAAACTTTCCAAAGGTTCATATCTGAGGTCCTACAAGACTTAAACTTTACATTTGCTTACTTAGACGACATTTTAATAGCCAGTTCAAATGAGAAAGAGCACATGACTCATCTTGAAACTCTGTTTAAAAGACTAAACAAATACGGCATTAGAATCAATTTGTCTAAAAGCATTTTTGGGGTCACTGAACTACCATTCTTAGGTTACTTGGTTAACGAACACGGCATAAAACCGCTGCCTAGCAAAGTTAAACCAATTTTAGACTTCGAGCAACCCCAAACATGTAAAGGTTTAAAACGCTTCTTAGGACTCTTGAACTTTTACAGACGGAATGTCCCGCAGGCTGCTAAATTACAAGCGCCTCTAAACGAGCTTTTAAAAGGCTATAAAAATAATAGCAAAAAGGCTATTTCGTGGACAACCGAAACGCTAGAAGCCTTCACGAAGTGTAAGGAATCGCTAGCTAACGCGGCATTATTGGTACATCCCAACCCAGACGCACAGCTTTGCTTATGCACCGATGCAAGTAGTACATCTATAGGCAGTTCTCTCCACCAGATCAGCTTAAAGCAGGATGTACAAGTAATCGAGCCCTTAGCATTTTATTCTGCTAAGCTCACACCTGCACAGCAGAAATGGTCTACTTATGACAGAGAATTGTACGCGATCTACGCATCTATCAAGTATTTTAAGCACTTTCTCGAGGGCCGTGTTTTTACTATTTTCACGGATCATAAACCCATCACTTTCGCCTTTAATCAGAAGGGAGATAAATGGTCTCCTAGGCAACTGAGACAACTAGACTACATCGGCCAGTTTAGTACGGATATTCGCTACAACCCGGGACGCGACAATATCCCTGCCGATTTCTTTTCTAGAGTCGAATCCATTACCTTCCCGAGTACATTAGATTACTCGGCAATCGCAAAGGCACAAGAGGGTGACAAAGAACTTGAAAAACTAATCAGTACACACACTACATTAGTATTTAAACGAATGACAATTCCAGAAACTCTAACTCCCTTGTATTGTGAGGTATCTACAGACAAAATTCGTCCGTACATTCCAGAATCCTTTCGAAAGAAAGTATTTGACAATTTACATAACTTGTCTCACCCAGGTATGAAGGCCACAGCTAAATTGCTAAGTTCTCGTTTTATTTGGCCTGGCATTCAAAAGGATTCGCGGACTTGGACGAAATGTTGCATTCCTTGTCAGTTGACTAAGACGCAAAGACATACAAAAACCCCAATACAGAATTATACTGTTCCAAGAGATAGATTTGACCACGTACACATAGATCTAGTCGGCCCTTTACCCGTAAACAAAAATTTTAAATATTTGATTACAATGATCGACAGATTTACACGTTGGGTTGAAGCAGTACCCGTCACTAACATAGCCAGCGACACTGTTGCTAGAGCGTTTTACGAAAACTGGGTAGCAAGGTTTGGCGTGCCCACAACTATTACAACCGACCAGGGTCGGCAATTTGAATCTTGCTTGTTTAATTCTCTTTTACATTTATTTGGGATAAAAAGAAATCGTAGTGCAGCTTATCATCCACAGGCCAATGGCCTTATAGAGAACTGGCATAGAGGTTTGAAAACTGCGTTGAAAGCCTGTCTGACCGACCAATGGTTGGAAAAATTACCTACTGTTCTATTAGGACTTCGGTCCGTCTATAAAGAAGAGTTGAGAGCAACCACGGCTGAGCTGGTATACGGCATTTCGCTTCGACTCCCTGGAGAATTTTTCCAGCCCTCTGCAACAGATATTAATGTTCCAGACTTCATTCGACAACTAAAGCAGCAGATGGAGCACCTAGTACCTCGACCAACGTCTTCTCACGGCCGTGAACAAATATTCATTCCCAAATCACTAGCTACTTCCAAAGATGTATATGTCCGTAAGGACTCTGTGAAACCACCGCTGTGTCCACCGTACGACGGACCATTTCCTGTGCTAATGAGAACCAATAAATTTTATAAAATTTTAATGAAAGGCCAGGAAAATATAGTCACCGTCGATCGATTGAAGCCTGCTTTCACTTTGAACGAGCAACAGGTAAAAAGTGCTGATCTGACCGGAAACACTACGGTCACACGCGCAGGACGTACCAGCAAACCCCCGGAACGTCTGCAAGTTCGTTTCCACTAGGAGGGGGGTACTGCGGCGGCAGCACTTTGCGTTATGTCCCTCTCCACCTCCAGGACACGAGTCTCCAAGAGAATCGACTTGAATGCACGAGAGGGTTTTCGCAACCAGGCCAGTTTTTTCCACAGAAGCAGAGTTATGCTAATGTGAACAGTGTTGCTATGTGAACAGCGACACTATATAAGGTCTGTAGCTAGTTAGTAACGTATGTAGCGAGTTACTACGCCTGGGGTATAGTCCCCTTTTTGTATTCGGCACAAGGTGCCAGTTTGTGTTTTATCTGTTTTATGTTTTCGTTTTAATAAAGTGTTATGTTGGGAAAAGTTGTGTTCAATCGTGAATACACACACGTACAATGAGAAGGGCAGAAAGTTATCATCTGCCACTTCAAATTTTTTAAAAGTGTCAAGGACTTTTCGGAAACCCTGTATTTTGTAATGATTGCTCTAATGTAAACTTCTCTGTTCTTAAAAATGTTAATTTTGGCCAAAGCATCCTGGCACTTCTCTAGTTTTTAATATAAGAAAATGATAGGGTTTTTAGAAATTCCAGTTACTGAACATTCAAAACACAGATAAATTATTAATAAATTAAATCCCTTTATAAAAAATATTAAAGCTATCTAATACTTTGACAATTTCAGTTGCATTTCATAAATATCTTACGTAACTTCAATGAGGATAATTAGATTTCTTTATCCATGTTTTTCGTATACTTATGTTTTCAGGCAACATTTTTTAAACTATTCCATTCTCTCTCTCAGAGTTCATATTTTATAAAAGTTTAAAGAATGAAGTCAATTACCTTCCCAAATAATATTAAAAGTAAATACTCAGGGAATACTTTTTCCTTGATAGGTTTATTGAATAAATTATTCTATATGCATAAACATAAACACAAAATAAATCTTTAAAACAAAATTATTCAAATATACGTAATATTATATATACATATTGTACAAACAAAGTTCGTCTTTCATTTAAAAAAAAAAAAAAACTTAAAAGTGGTCTGCACATCTTTACTTTTTATTTATGTGTGTCTTTTTTTTTTTTCAAAGTAAGAAAATGGGAATGACATTTGTTTTTAGAAAGATAAATTTAAATTACTACGAATTCTATGGCTAAATAAAAAGATAAAATTATCTTAGTCTAGAAAGAAGATTCAAAAAAAAATATTTTATTCTGTTGTAGAATATTTCTTCTTCAATTAAATTAAGCTATAACATAGAAATACAAGATGATAAAATATCCAATATATAATAAATTTAAAGAACATCATTTTATCGTTATTTTTTTACGTTGCTTGAGAGTTTAAAAGTCTGCAAAAGTTTCTGAACTTTTCAAAACTGCTCTCAATAGAAAAAATAAATATCGGTTAAGGAGACTGCGGTGAACTGTTTGCTAAGATTTGTTTGCCAGTAATTTAAAACTTGGTAGTAAATATGGAAAAGTTTAAATTGGACTTGTTTCTTTAGATACCTTTTTAGAAACAGACTTTCCCTGGTAATGTAAAGGTTTATGATGTTAGTTCAACTACTTTCAACCATTATTTGATTAGTCACTTCTGTAAATTCTCATCATGCGTGAAATAATCTTTATCGTGGATATAAGAGATTTTCATTTGCTTCTAAATTCGTACGGAGAGTTTTGCTTATTCTTAATAAATGTAAGTAAATCTGATTGAATTGAAGATGAGCAACAATGCTGGGTAAAAAAAAAACTGAACATGTGAGAGAAAATGTTTGCGTAATTTTTTGCAGTTGCTCAAATGAGTTTTTAAAAACTAACATCATAAAGAAAACGCTTATGTATTATTTTATATGCAAATAAGACATTTTAATGCGAATCTTGGGGCTCTAAAAATATATCGTTCTACGTTGCTTAATTGTTTTCACTAGAACTATTAATGTAAAAATTAATGAATAAACATTAATTGTGTGTGTGTGCGTTTACAAAAAATTTATAGATTAAGTATGATGGATAAAAATTTGGAATCAAATGAATAACCAATGCAGCCATGCTTCTGAAGTTTATTAGGAAAACAGATCGCGTCAGTTTCGTTAAAGTCCCCATTCTGCATGTAAACTGCAACTCGTAATCATTTTTTTCAAAGTTTAAGACGTGATACGAACCAAATTTAGCTCACAATATGTTTTTATTCCCCTCAATTAAAGCGTCTTCTGTTGATCGCTGTGACACTTTAATTATCTGGATTTGGATCAAACTGGTGACGTTTTATAAGCTGCTGTCTGCAATTTTGTCCTTGCATACAACTTAAAGACAGTGGATAAATGAGGAGATACATCCGAATTATTCGAATATAAATAACTTACAATGAAAAAAAATATAAGAAAACTAACGAAATAATGAAAAGAAAAAACATAAGATTACTATAAAGAAAAAGTAAGTTTTATTTAAGTACCTATTTGGGAAAGTAAAATGAAAAGAATTTCAAATAAAATATACATTAAATGGAATCCTGTTTGCACACAAGTTAAGATAAAATCTAATATTATATGAATATGTGTACAATACACTATTTCTCAGTTTGTAATGATTAATTATTAAATAAAAAGGAATATTTATTTCAATAAGGTTACGTAATATAAGTTAAACTAAGCAACCCTTAGATTCCCACCCCATTCCCCTCAATGCATCGTCAGTTGATAGGAGTGACGTAATTATCTGGATTTCGACCAAACGGTGACGCTTTCTGAGCTGCTGCATTGTAAAGTAATCACGTCCCTTATTTCAGTCTTAGTTCCCAACTTAAAGACAATGAGAAGATGCAATAAGATTACTCCATTAGAAATAACATTTAAAAATAAGAAATTGTAAAATAAGAAAACATAAGAATACTAAATGGTAATCACTTTTTACTGTATTAAACTAAGGATTTCAGTTTGCACATTTTAACATTCAACCGTCCCTTCACATCAAGCGTCTCTAAAGTATTTTTTTTTCCTTTCCCCTAATAGCACAACCGTCGCCTGTGACTGAAATGCGACCACACAGTACTATCACAATAGAGTTACAAACAGTCGCTGCGACTCCGCAGCAAAGTCACGCCAGAGTCCCTATGTCCTCTCGCTGTGTATTCACATTGCAACCCTTCCGAGAAGTCGCATTGGGACAGTTTTGCGACAGCGAAAAAATTCGGGGAAAAAGAGTTACCGAGAACATACACTAGATGGCAGCACCAAACTCTCAGGTAAGGAAACGCTGAGGTCCAGTATCGAACACTCGACACAGTGGTTCGTAGGCCAGCATCTTACCTCAACGCTGTGATTACGTTGCTTAGATTGCTTTAATAGTAAGCTGATTGCTGCAAAAGCTCGTTCTGGCATGGCTTCTTTTGGAAATTTCATTCTTTTTCTGGAGTATTCATAAATGGAAGGAAAATACCATAATTAATAAATATAAATTAAAAATCTTGGAAATCTTTCTTTTTCTACATAAATTATTTTCAGGAGATAATGTGCTGTTTTATTTAAGTATTCATCCAAAAAAACTAAATAAATTTAATGTGCGACATGTGGGTTTGATATATATTAAGGTATGAGGGATAAGATTTATATTTTTGCTATATTTTGCCTAAAAGGGATTTCATATAAAAATAGATAAAACTAATGGGAAAAGCATGCATTAGATAAAATAAATAAAGTATTTTTGACTTAGACCCATAGTTTTACCTCAAATTTTTCCTAGTGGAACTTTCAAGCATACCAGGGACGTACTTAACCCATTAAGCGCCAAAGTTCCCGTTACGGGAACATCTATTATATATTTTTTTCTTAAAATATTTTAACGCAATTTACGAAATACACATTTTATATAAACATTTGCATTATATAGCACACCCTATAGTGTAAATGTTTATATAAAATGTATATTTCGTAAATTGCGTTAAAATATTTTAAGAAAAAAATCATATAATAGATGTTCCCGTATCGGGAGCTTTGGCGCTTAATGAGACGCCAAAGATTTTAAAGGAGGGGGGTGGGCCCCATCTGAAAACTTAAAGCAGTTATTAAAAAACAGCAATTTTGAGACATTTGTATTTACTCTAGTAACAATAAGGTTTAAAATAGCGGATAGACCCCCCCCCATCCGAAATTTAAACCTACATACGCTTTCGAAACAATATGCCATGGGGATATGAAAGAAATTCTTAATTTTACTCACAGATACTTAATTTTCACCATTGTGATTAGAACTCTCAACTCTAATATCTTTAAGAATAATATTTTTTATAAATAATATTGTCTTGTTTAAACGAAATAATTTAAAAATTAATAAATTAAACTAAATTCCATTACTACATAACTGTGATATTTTATTGAATTACTATTTTCGGATGTATTTATTAAATGTTTCACGATAGAAATTGCCACAAAATATTAGAAAAAATGAGTCTGCTTCCAAAGTTGCAAAAGCGGCCAGTGTGACGTCATTTTGAAGTCCAAAAAAATCAGTAGTCACAAAACAGTCACATAGTGACTTCACAGTGAACTTAAAGCAGTTATTAAAAAACAGCAATTTTGAGACATTTGTATTTACTCTAGTAACAATAAGGTTTAAAATAGCGGATAGACCCCCCCCCCCATCCGAAATTTAAACCTACATACGCTATCGAAACAATATGCCATGGGGATATGAAAGAAATTCTTAATTTTACTCACAGATACTTAATTTTCACCATTGTAATTAGAACTCTCAACTCTAATATCTTTAAGAATAATATTTTTTATAAATAATATTGTCTTGTTTAAACGAAATAATTTAAAAATTAATAAATTAAACTAAATTCCATTACTACATAACTGTGATATTTTATTGAATTACTATTTTCGGATGTATTTATTAAATGTTTCACGATAGAAATTGCCACAAAATATTAGAAAAAATGAGTCTGCTTCCAAAGTTGCAAAATCGGCCAGTGTGACGTCATTTTGAAGTTCAAAAAAATCAGTAGTCACAAAACAGTCACATAGTGACTTCACAGTGGAGTCACTGAGCGACCGAACACATACTAGTCACATGGTGACTTCACGGCGACGTCACCTGGTGACTGGTCACAAATAAACTTCACAGTGACCATACAGTAGAGTCACATCACTCACAAGTCACAATGTGACTAGTTTGTGACAGTCCTGTGACAATTGCGACCCTCTGTGACGTCACAGCGACTCTTTTGTGACCATCTGTGCTATTAGGGTCTCTGTGTCGATTTCAGCGTAAGGAAGCACACCTGACTGAATATTGGATAAAGGAATTCCTTTCATTGTCAATCGAGATGCATCAGTGAAGAATGCACTTTGGGATATGAAAACCTATTTGAGAAAAAAAAAGGAATAATAAAAAAAGAAAAGACAAAAATTAAACAGAATACTGTTTGTACTAAAGGGAAGACATAAATTCCATATTTCCATAAATGGAAAAAAAAAAATGCTAAAGCAACGTGAGTTACTAATTAAATGTACTATACTGAAGAATGGGTCCCCTTTAGTATTTATATCTAACGTTACATGAATAGGTATACTTTGCTCGAATTTTTAGTTTGTAATGATTTATTTTTTTTTTTAAAAAATATTTGGGTAAGGATACAAATAATAATCTGCAGACTGAACAATATTTTTTTTATCACGGCAAAACCTTAAAGGTGAAATAATAAAATGTCATAATCGGCCTCCTGAAAAGTGCATAAATTGAAATAGTTTTTAAGAATTTAAATTTTATTTTAAACGAGCTGGCTACCTATCTTTTGTACGAAATTTGTAAGCATATTCTTTAATAAACTATATTGCTTTGTGCTTTTGATACGAAACAAATATTTCATGAGAATTATTGTATCATGTTCCAAAGTAACTACTTGCCTCTCATTATGCATGTCAGCGCCACCTACAGGTAACATTTGAAACTACAACCTTTATTGCATTAAAAAAAAATTTTTAAAAATCAATCGTTCCTAAACCTATTTGTGCAAACCGCAATTTTCTGTCATTATTTGTTCTTTTTTAAGGATTTTTAAAAGTTTATACGGACTTTTTGGTCCCCCCATATACACTCTATAACAAATAAATCGACGCACCAAGAAGGAGGTGTCCGATTGAGACGAAGGTTGGTGGATAGGAAGACAATGTACAGAATAGTAAATGATTAAAATTTCAGAACAATTGAATAATTTATTTCAGAGTTACAGTAACAAGTTCAATAAGGTGTTGACCCGCCGCTAGCCTGGATACAAGCCGCCATACGGCGTGGCATAGACCGATAAAGCTCCCGGATGGTCTCCTGTGGTATTTCCTGCCAAATTCGCTCCAATTGTCGAACGAGGTCATCAACAGTCCGTGCCAGATGCAATCGCCTTCCCATCATATCCCAGACATGCTCGATGGGAGAGAGATCTGGCGATCTGGCAGGCCAAGGAAGAGTTTGACAAGCTTGCAGACAGTTTAGAACAACACGAGCCGTATGTGGTCTGGCATTGTCCTGCTGAAAAACCAGCCCAGGGCACTGCAAAAGGAACGGTAGCAAAACAGGTCTTAGGATGTCGTCCACGTACCGCTGTGCAGTAAGCGTACCTCTAATGACGACCGGGTCCGGCTGTCAAAGGAAATGGCACCCCAGACCATAATGCCTTGTTGAGGGCCGGTGTGGCGTGCAATAGTGAAAGCAGGATCCCCCCTCTGCCCTGTGCGTCTCCACGTCTTCGATGATCGTCAGGACACAGTTGGAAGCGGGATTCGTCGCTAAAGACTATACGTCCCCAGTCGGCATCATTCCAACCTAATCGAGCCCTGCACCACTGTAATCTGGCTCGGCAGTGTGCAGGCTTGAGTGGCAGGTGGCGTAACGGTCGGCGCGAGCGTAGATTTCGCTCTTTCAACCAGGGCCGGACTGGACCGATGAAACGGCCCTGGCGATTCGACCAGACCGGCCCCCAACATTAGTGACGCATCTAGGATATTAGTTTACCGGGGGGAGGGGGTGCACAAATAAAGATGAACTCTGTTATGCTAATGATAACGCTCTTATAGCGTTAAGACATTCCGTACGTTTAATAACTCGCCTAAAGTGCAGAAGCTCATTTACAACGTCAGAATCTTAAATGGTCTGTTCCCTTCAATGACGTTAAAATCGAGTTCAACTGTATGCAGCATTAGCTTAGAAGATTTATTTAACACACATTTTTTTGTTGAGTATTTTAAAGAAATAATTTGAAGACAACTTATAAAAACCTGACTTGCGCTAAATTCGATGTCTAAATATAGGATTTTTCTAAGTATCTTGATGAAATATTTCGCGGTCGCGTTATATTCGGGCCAACACGGTAATAGAATAATGAAACATATATACTGACAAGCTAAAACATTATGACCATCTTCAATGAACTCGTCTGGATGGAATGGAGAGTACATAATTAAATGGGAATGGTATTTAACTGTTGCTGGAGAAGGTGAGGCATCATTCTTGCTCTTACGTTTGTAAGTGATTGGAAAGGCGGTTGATCTATGCTAATTTCATAGAGGGCAGTTTCTAATGACCCGAAAACTCCGAGCGAGTATCTCCGAAACTGCACGGCTGTTATTTATTCACGATCTGCCGTTGTTGGTATTTATAAAAAGTGGACGATGAAACAAGCAGTAGGCGTTAAGATGTTGGGCGTCCACGCATCATCCAAGAAAGAGGACGTTGGAGACTGTCCTGCCTAGTACAGCAAAATCGGCGGCAGACAGTGTCTCAGCTGACAGCCCAATACAATGCAGGTCCGAGGACAAGTGTTTCGGAACGCACAGTTTAGTGGACACTGTTGGTTATGGGACTGCGGAGATGACGTCCTACTCGTGTGCCTTTACCAAGCGTCATTGTCAACTACGCCTACAGTGGGCACGGGAACATCGAGACTGGATTATGGATATGTGGAAGAGAGTTCTGTGGTAGGATGAATCCCCGTTTCTCCTTCATCACGTCAATGCTCATGTCAGGGTATGCCGTATTTCAGGAGAACAGCTGCTCCCCTCTCCCCGGTAGCTCAGAGCTCAAACCCCTCCATGCTCCAATATATCGACTTTGCGTGACCGCCCCTTGAATATTTGCTACAACCTGTGTCTAGTTATCTACCCGAGAACTCATGGCATCCATGCCCAAGACGATTTGCAGCTGTTTTGAAAGCCAGAGGAGACGCAACGCGTTATTGAGTAGGTGGTCATTATGCTTTGGCTCTTCAGTGCATGTCAATTAATTCTTCAACATTTAATCTTCATTGGCAAACTATGAGCAACAAAACTTTTGAGCCCCTTTATTTCTAGCACAAAGAAAATTGCCCAGTTAGTCCTCGCATGCACTCACTAAATAAAGGCTGCTTACATGATCAAACCATACGGGTTGCGTTATAGGGACCCATAGATGCTGCTCGGGCCCCTCCTATGATTTGTCCTAATATATGCAGTTATATGTAGTTCGAGTGTGAAACTTGAGCACAATAAATCTGTTGTCAATAGACTTGTTGTGTAACGTGATTTTTTTTTTTCGTCTTCTTGCAACCCGAAAAAAAAAGTTTTTAGAAATTGGCTTCTGAAGGTAATAAATTTTGGAATCATGGGGCTATTACTCTGTTTACCTTCAAAAACTTTATTGTGGGAAAGTTTTTAACTTTTGTTGCTCTTAGAAAACGATGTTATAACCGTCCGATTTTGTTTTGCATTACAAATTACTAGTGGTGGCGGACTTTGCCTGACGAGTGGGCCACCTTCACCGACAAAGCGCCCAAATAATAAACCCAACCACAAATGTAGAATTTTAAATTTCAATGCATTTATTTGTACTACATGATTATTTTACTATTTTACACTATCATTAATTTGGATATCTTTATTATTTTAATGCAGCAGTTAATATTAACAACTTTGCTTAATATAAAATGCCTGAAAAATATTCTTGATTGATATATTGCGTACTGTTTACATTTTTAAAAATTTCTGGGATTTTAGAGGTTTTTTTTTTTTTCGAAATTATGGGTCAATACGGCTCGGGCCGGAGCTTGATGTTTGTTTCAAATATGTTATGGGCTCGGGCCGGGCAGCACTCAATTTTCAGGCCCGTGCAGGTCTCAATGCGTATTTTTGAAAAGTTCTATAAAGCTCATTGCAATTTTAATCATTATAAAGATAGTTTAGATATGGGAAGCATTATTCAGCATACAAGATAGCCCACCCCTCCTTCCCTTGCACATGTTGCGTCTCAACCTTGCGGGTCGCTGTCGTGTTTAGGCCTTCTAGACCACCGCCCATGCGGCCCACATGGCAACCGGCCCCTCGGGCGATCGCCCGACCGCCCGATGGCCCAGTCCGGCCCTGCTTTCAACCGTCTGTGAATGGTCATGATGGACACTGGTGTTTGGGTTGAACGTCTGATGGTTGATAGAGATGAGGAGGGCGCTGTGGCAGCTGATCGGACCATCACTCTGTCCTCACGATCTGTTGTAGTCCTAGGTCGACCGCTACCATGCTGACGCTGCACTCTGCCATTTTCCACCCATCCTTGCCAGCATCTTCAAATCGTCGCATCGCTTCGACTCAAATCACGAGCGATTCTCCGATTAGTCCAACCGGCCTCTTTCAATCCAATGATACGACCTCTGTCAAACTCTGACAGTTGCTTGTAATGAGCACGAATCCTGCAGCAAGGCCTTTTAAGTTGTTGAAAGGTCATCTGAATCGTAATGAAACCGAAAGTTTTAACAACCATTGAAGAACTGCTCCTCATATACGTCCGCTGGATGCGCAGTTCCGATGCGCTAGAGATCAAACTATTCATTCATTGGACACCAAATTTGAATCATTTGCATATCTGTTCAAAACATTCATGCATACGAAATTTTAAAGCAATCGGATGATTGTTTCTTGGTGCGTCGATTTTTTTGTTATAGAGTGTAATTAATTCTCGGATCCGAATAAAGAAAAAAAAACACTCTTTGTAACTCTAGGATAAGGATGAACAGATTACAATATTTCCAAAACTTTATCATAGGTGGGAGCATAAACTTTGTTCGTAGTAAATAGTTCAACAACTTAAAAAAATAAATAAATGTAATGTTAATTTAATTTAACTCAGAGGATGAAAATTTTTGTTGAATTAGATATCTGAATGTTTTGCAGTATATACGTTGCATTTTTATTTTATTTTTCAACCGGGCTTTAAAAGCACCTATTGTACAATCCAATCTTTTCTTCTAAGCATAAAAAGCAAAGACGCAGAACGACGGAGTAGCGATTTAAATTGGGTGGCCATTGTCCTTCAAACTCAGGATATACGGCCACAGGAAACCGGGGGACATGACCACCTTTAATCAACATTACACAATCATTATACGAACTGGGGATTATTGTAGTACATTTAACTATATTTTAAAAAAAAATATGTTACTTTTGTGTTTATAATTATATTAACTGGTATAATTATTGAAATTTTAACTAATATAAATATTTAAATAATGATAGGATATTAGGGTCTAACCCTACTGTTTAGTTTTATAGGATTATGAATTATCGTCTATAAAGACATGTATATTAGTGTAAATAAAGGTAGGGTATAGCTGGAATCTATAACGCGAAGATATTAAAACAGTTTTAGTAAGAGATTTTAATATAGGTTTCAATTCGGAAAAAGGGTTTTATGGAACAAGAAAAAATAAATACGGCACACTAAAATTATGATACTTTTTAAAACGTAATGGGATTAGGAAGACAAATAGGGATATTGCATGGATTATGATGGACTTTTTTAGTACAGCACTTTAGTACGTATTTAAAATGTGAGAGTGTTTCAGTTTTATTATTTTTTTTTCCAAGATGCCGGATAAATACATAAGAAATTCTAAAATGCAACTATTACACTTTCAGCTGCGAAAAAGATGAAACACGTTTTGAAATCATCAAATTGTACTGATACTGAGGAAATAGAATTTGATGAGGATCGCTCCGCTGGTTGTGGCGAAGAATACATTACCTAAACTGAAAAGGATAAATGGCTAGAATGCATAAGAAGCCATGAGTGGCTAAATGAAACGTGTACAAAATATCAAAACCTTTGCCACGAATCTTGTAAATTTTACAAAAAATGATGGATTGAAATTATACTTGAAAAAAAGGATGTGAAATAAAATTTTATTCAACCATCTTCCGCGATATAATTGCATCTTTATAAATTGCTATATTTTTATCATAATTAACTGGGTTAAGTATGTTATCTTTTGCTATTTTAACTTCTCATTTTTTCTTTCTTGTATTGCATGGTCTTCTCACCTCGGCTGGAAAGCATATGATCGTTTATGGACTCATCTGCAATTTCAATTGCAAACTATTCCCCACATTTTCTTTTCAATATTTAATTAATTTTTGCCCATCATATGATGGGAATATGTATAAAAATTTTAAATATGCATAAATATTACTTGTATTTGCATGCGGAGAACTTTTAATTCAATCTTTAAACTATGGTCGTATATGCTAGAGTTACCCTATGCATTAATGAAAATAATGTTAAACTGTGTCTAACGTCAATAGATAATTTAAAAACATATATTCATATTTAAGTAAGATTTTTAGTGTAAAAATGTAATGCAATTTCCCTTTCAAAATTTGCTCGCGCAAAATATAATGGTATTTACTGAGAGCATGCTATGCTCTCAGTAAATAAAAATTGTTCATCAGAGTGATTTTTAATTCGTTTTAGTTTGGAAATTAAAGTTTGAAACAAAAAAAGTTTCGTACTGCCTAATAGCAATGTATTCATGTTACTTCGATTTCATGTGTCAGAGAATTTTTTGAAAAAAAAAATCCTTGTACTTTGTGAATAAACGATTAAAAACATAAAACATCTTTTTCACTTAGTGCTTTTTGATACGAATAAGTAATCGAAATTTAAAAATATTGAAACATTTACGAAAAGTAATTGGATCGATCTAAATAAGATCCGTACACCTATTGTTTTATAAAGTAGAATACATTCCACAATTTTAAAAGATTATTTTTCTGCTCGTACATTTTGTTTTGTTTTTTTCCATCAACTGGTAATAGCCCGTTGTAAATGACTTTCACAGTAAAAGTCTCTCACTGTGTAACGTGAACTTAATAGAAGGATTTCGACTTTAATGGAAGTGTGGATGAAATATTTCTTTAGCTTACCAGTTGAGCTGCATCGGGAAAGTATAGGAATTCCCAGGAGACCTTGGATATCTAAAGGGTGGAAAATGAACCAATATAAGACTGGCAGAAGTGATTTCAAAAGTAATTAATTTTTTTCTTTTAACCATAGCAATTCTACACTATATAACGCTATTTTATTGATTACCAGTTTAAAAAATGTAATACAGAATGGTTCAAAATAATTTCGAAAAGTTTATTGGAGGATTAAGATAGTACTCAGATTAACAAAAAAAACACTCAAAAGAAACTCGAAGGTTGTGCTATATTGTTTATAGAAATTTTTAAAAAAGTGGGTTTTTATTTCTAGTTGTTGTTGCTGTTTCTTTTATTGTTCTTTTTCTATTGCTCTTGCATGTTTCTATTTTCTGTCATTTTCCTTTCTTTTTTATTGTTTTCTATATACATGTATTTTTAATTCTATATTTTATTTCTCTACCCTGTTTCCTCACCCTTCTCTTATTTTCCCTGGTTTCTTGCTCTTTTCTTCTTCAAATTGGACACTCGGTCTTCGTTTTTCTTCTGTTCACTTTTTCAGTCCCAAGTCTTAGTCTATCAATGGACTTCTGCTGATGCTGACGAAGATCTATATTTTTTCGATCGAAACACGTGTACAGATTGATAAGTACTTTTTATGTGTGCTAATTTTAAAAAATAACTATTATTTTAATACTTCGATTAATCAAAATCACATAACATTGTTATGTTAGAGAAGTCGTTCTTCCTGAATCCATGAATAGTAACTTTAGAAGTGCAAAGTTTCTAAACTGCTTAGTTTCTAAACTGCACTTTGTAGACCAGTGGTCCCCATCACCCGGGCCGCTGACCGGTACCGGTCCGTGGATCAAATGGTACCGAGCCACAAAAAGAACATTACATTATTTACATTCTATGTACTGTTGTGTATTTCTTTCGGGCTTTTGAGACTTTGTCTTGTTTTACTAATTTATTCTTTAGTAACAGATGAAACCTTATAAGCATTTTAAATTAGTTTATTGTTTATTAAACATTTCAAGATTGTGAATTAAATTTGCAGTCATAAAATTCAGGGTTCCCATTTATTTAGCGTAGAAGTTAGTTCAAATGTTAAAACGTTTTTTGGTGTAACTGAAGTTTTTTTAAAGGCATGTTTAAATACAATTAAATTAAAATTATTAAATCAAAATAATCTAAACTATAACCAATCCCCCTCACTCAGTGGGCCGTTGTGAAATTATCAAACTTTGACCGGTCTTCGACGATAAAAGGTTGGGGAGCACTGTTGTAGACAATGGGATGTATCAGAAGATGCACGGGATATGTTGTACTTTCTGCGAATGATCATTTAACTTTTCATGAATCATGGTTAAAAAACTGAATATTAATTTTATAAACTTCTCCCAAAGAAGTTATCAACCGGTGCATGAATATTCCTTTTTGATTTTAGTTCGTCTTTAATTAATCTCTACAAGAAGTTCGTCGAAATTATTTTAAATCCTCCTCTGTACAAGTTAAAAAAATTTTCAGCAATGTCAAGTAGTAATAAAATTATAATTTGTGATAGAATTTATTAACTTAAAATATATATCACATAAGGATTAAAGAGTAAATGAAAAATTAAAAACAAAAGAATTTCCATTTTGATAAAATTCTGACTATTTGATTGTAGATGAATAAATTTTAAAGTTTTTATCATAATAACATGAACAAGAGTACTTTTTCAATCAATCACTGTTTTCAGTTTATGAATCACACTGCAATAGTTTCGCGTGTTAATCGTTTTTGTATTCTGCTCGTTTTTTTTTTGTCTAGTAGTTTTATCCACTCGTAATTTAAAAATAGTACTAAACAAATAATTTGCCGAGATGCGCAAAATTTTATTTTGAACGAACAAAAATTACATTATATACAGGTTGTCTACTAATTACTCGGGCAAAAAAAAAAAATGATTTATTGAATGCGTTTTACATTAAAAAAAATTAAACAACATATTCTAACATAGAGAAATAATACAATTTTACCCTTATCACAAATATTCGAAGTGACTTTTTTCGCTACTCTGCAAATGTCCCATCGGTAAATCAGTTGCCACAGATTTGTCAACATGGTTGCGTTGCAGCATATTCTTGATTTTAGTTTAGGAATGGAAGCATGAAGTGTCTTAGTATACACTTGATCCTTTGCAAAACTCCATACACCGAAATCCAGCAGTAAAAGATCTGTTAATCGTGATAGCCATTGAATAAAACCTCCAGAACCAATCTAAACTGGTACCTCACACCACTGATGTAAGATGTAACATCGCAGTGGTTATCCTCTTGAAATGGTAACCTCTAGGCATTTTTTCTTTGATGATTGGCATAAGGAAAATCTGTAGCATGCGAAGGTTAAATAATTTCCGTAACAGTTTAAATATTATATATTTTAAAGGATATATTTTTACTTTAAACTGGTTAAACGAGTTAACTCTGATTTAATATTCTGGAAGTTCCTAACTTACGAAATTACCCAACTAATTTGTAGACAGTCTGTATTAAAAAATAAATCAACGAATAGTTTATTCCAAATGAAGTTGTCGTCAAGGCCGTACCTAGGGGGATGTAACAGGGAGTTCGGTCCCTCTCCACCCCATGAAATTTAAAGTTTCGTTAACAAAATAATAATTCTGAATTCTTTATGGGAAAAATTCCGCCTTTTCACCGTTTGGTGCCCCTCCGAAATTTTTGGCCCTCTTCGAAAATTTTTTCTGCGTACGGCCCTGGTTGTTGTAGCCTTACATAAATCGACAATGTTTTTCTTTGAAAAAGACAGGTGTGTTGGTCGTTAAAATGTCATTCAAATGTTTGCGACCGGAAGTATCGCATTCATCAAACAATTATTAAGTTTATGAAAGTCTAATAAAAACATTACAAATCACTATTAATGATTGGATGCAGTTGCTGGGGGTTCAAAAAAAATTTTAGATTTAAATAACTACATATTAAAGTAACATTTTGTGATGTAAGTAACTGCTACAATAGAGACAACTGTTTCGAATCTCACTGGAATACTCATTACCAATGCGCAATGCGAATATTAGGGTACTGGTGATGACTATGCAGAAAACGTCATTCGCGCCGGTATTGACGGTAATAAACACTGTTGCAGTCGCCATTAAATCTGAAAAATAAATAAATAAATAATTCACTGTCGCACAAATATTTCTTTTGCAATACTTTCTAATTATTAAAGCATTTTAGTGTCTAACACAAAACTGCATCTATTACTGCAGGATATCTATTGCTTTAAAGATAGAAAAGATAAAGACAATGATGTATAATACAGAACAAAAAAATAAAATGAAAGTATTTTAGATAAGAATTATTACCCTGAAATTTTATGCTCTTGTCCTGTTCCTTATACGTCATTGCCTTGAAGATATACTTTTCGCCTTTGCTCAAGAACTCATATAAAATTTGCAAAATAAAATTATTTGCAAAGTAAAGAAAGCTGGCCCAAAATGATCCCCTTAAGATTAAAATTTGTGTGAAACAACATAAATGTTTAAATAAAACTTTGTCCCTTTAGTATCATATTTTATACTTTATTTTGCATCACAAACATATTTTAATAATATTTCAAAAGCACAGAGTGATGAAAAATATAGAATTTTTAGACAGTGTCTAAAGGATTATTTTGTCCTCAACCCAAGGGCAAAATGACCCTTCATTTAAATTGTTTTTATCGGCAAAATAAAAGATTAAACAGTAATTATGACTACACATAATGAAATAAAATAAATTTTACAATCATATAGCATGCATGGTTTATTTTAAGAAAAATTTAAAATAAAAAAGTCACACACAATAAAATGGAATATTTTCAAATTATAATTAAAAATTTAGTTAATAAAATAAATGCAGAAATAAATTAAATAATGTAATAAGGAGTCAGGGACTTTGAGAAGGTCTGAAGGGCTGCCATGATGAGTAGGACCAGGTACTGGAGGTTCTTCAGTCGATGGATCATTTTACCTACCCACTTTCGGTCATACTATTGGAACACGCCGAGAAACATAACAAACTAAACGTGTAATTCACATCTAGAAACACGCTCTATTCACTAAACCACGTCATATTTCAGTACATTAAAGACTGTATTTCTAAATAGTAAATAGGAAAGTTAATGCTTACCTTATAAGTGATATATTATAACCCAGTTTTTAAAAAAATTCTACAAAGACACGTAATACACCGATCGCTTAAATACCGCCATTGCTTCTTCTTGACTTGGAACGTCTAGTTTAGGTGTTACCTGGTACACAGCCCGGATTGTATCTAAGAAAACATATGTGGATCGTTTTGCCCATTATTCATCATTTTGGGCCGCCTTTCCTACTACGCATGTGAAAATAAACGCTGTAAAGTTTTAATTTGCTCAAAACAAATTAATTGACTTTTTTTTTTAATTTCAGACAGTAGTTACAGTGCTAAACATTAAAACTTATACTAAATAAAAAAAAAGTTTGGAATATAGCTTGTTCATTAGCTAAGATCATTATGTGTTCAGTGACAATCAATGATCATTCTATAATCACTTTCAATCAAACATAATTCTACATTGCAATCACTTATAATTCTTTCAACTGCAAACAAAAATCATTCTGTACACTTCCTGAACTATAAAAAATCAACTTAATCACATTGCATTTTTATGCTCGTGAAGGAATATACTATTTTTGAGTATTCTGCTTACGTTTACATTACACTTAATCATTCTTGAAACATTTTGTTTTATAGTTGTACATTTTTATCATGATCGTGTACATAAATCCAAATTTTCTGAGAGAATGGGAGATTAATGTGTGCGTTTGACATTAGAATACTTGAAGAGTCTAACGGTATATCTAGAATTAAATATGAATCTATAGACTATCTCTATTGTGGTTTATCTTTGTTAATGATAATTCAGTTTGCCCTGACTAATTTATCTCAACTGAAGCATACATTTGGATATCTGTGCTCCGTGGCAGGATTAAAAGCCTTAATGAGAATATAATTATCAGCGGAATTTTAGATGAGAAGAAAGAAGCTGAATCGAAATGGTGTGGAATAATAAAGACCTAGTAGTGAAAATGATAGATTTTTCTTGGAATTTCAATTTGATGCGATAAAAATAGTCTTCAAATTTAAAATTATGCCCTTTTTTTCAAAGAACATATAAATAGTTTGAATGATTCATTTTACACATTAAAAATACGGACTATTGCTGAATTTTTATGCAGCGAAAGTTGATAAATGTTTATATAGTTCATTTTCGCTTATTATATGCGTTTCAGTCTACACTCTGATGGTAGTAGTTTACACTATGAGACATAAAACATGTTTATTTGAATAGTTCTGTTATTTTGGTATAATCAATCAAAACCAAGGGCTATGGGATCTAGATAATAGTCAGAGACGGCGGGACCTGCTGAAGCCCCAAAATGAAGCCCTAACCATAACAGGGCCGCCTTTGGTTTGTTTCTGTCCATACGTTATTTCCACTGAAAATTCAGCATATTCGCTTTTAATCGCCAACCAGATGAAGTCCGAAAACTGTGACCATTCGGATTATATGACTTCTTCCCCGTTCTCGAATTAACCTATGAACTTTAACCTAGTGTCCTTTTTTTGGGACGTCATTTTCGTTATCAGTCGAAAACATTATTTATTGTTCCTAACCTTTATTCACGAGTATTGAAGCTCAACTCTACAAAATATTTCAACATGACCAAGTAGGATGTTGACAATTCAATTTTTAAGCAGAATAATTTTAAAAGAAATCATCCCTTATTCAAGAAGTTGACATCCGAAATTTATCTATTATTGCTGGTATTAGCAAAAATCGGAGAAATTAGCAAAAATATCTGGCTACAAGGGTTAAATACATTTTTTGCCAATATATATTTATAGTATGTTTTCAATTAATTTTCAAGTGTGATAATCTAGATTATATTATACGACTGATTTATACGTACACTTTAATAAAATGTAAATGGTTGGATGCTTTAAGGCCTTAATGTTTAGTGACTTCATTGTAAAAGAAGCCTATCCTGTAAATCGCAAAAACACATAAGCATGTGTTAATTTCCCATCTTTACGATTGATTAATTTTCATTCAGTACAAAATAAAGAAAGGAGATAAAGGTTCGGTTAAAATTTTCGCTTTTCTTATGCAGATTATTTTTAAGAAAAACTGCTATTATTCTCGAAATTGATTTGCGAGATGAAATAATCTCTTCAGTTTAAACAAAAACAACAACAAAAAAACGAGAGTTTTTAATGATTTTCTATTAAAAAATGAAATGAGTAAAATAACCAACCTCTCCTTTTTTAAATATCAATGAATCCTGCAATTGCAAATATTCTCTATTAAAAACAAAGGGTACTCTTAAAATTGTTGACTATTTCTAACTAAATTGACAACTGCATAACATATACTCCAGGTATTTGAGATTACTTTTTATGTGTTCAGTATCAGATTAGTGATGAAAAAATCGTAGCACATCATTCTCATAAAATATTACATATTGAAATAAGGAGCCCATAATTTGCCTTACTTTTCCCGTAGATAATGGATTGCTCGATATAAATCCATCCGTGAGAGGAATTCTTTTATGATATCTTCCAGAGTATTGCACTGATACTGCTGAACATTTCTTTAGCGAAGAATATATTTAGGAAAATATGGATGTATCCTACTAATGATTAACGCTTTTTTTATTTTTGTGCTCGATCTGAAGGCTTTTTTTTGTTTACAATAAAGGTAGTAGTTCATTAATAGTCTATTTATGAAACATGGTCTGGAAGAAGCCTCAGCTTATTAACTATGTTGTCTCGTTTACATATTCACTTATGTATTTGATATGAATTTAATAAATTATACGATAAATAATATTAGTTTTAACTGTATATAACAGCGATAAAAACAAGCATTCTCTTACCCGTAATTAAAAAAGCAAATACAGTGAAAACTGTGTATTACGATGCTGTGGTGATCTAAAAAATATATAGGCATTTTATCTTTGTAAATATATTAAGATTTTCTCATTTGTTGACCTTTCAAAGTCTCTTAAAACTATCGAAATAGCGATAAATTATATATAAATATGCTGCAATTTTTCATTGTCTTACTTTTGGAAAATAAAGATTAGTTAATAGAACCAGTAGTATTTTTAAAAATAAAAAAAATAATTTTATACCTGCGACAAAATTTTTATAAGCGTTAAAATGATCGCTATAGACAGCTTTGTGTAAACACTGCTTATCGTTTTTGTCAGGTTCAAAATGCTTATAGTAAATAGGGATTTAGAAGGGACCAAAGGAAACGTTAAAGGCAGTTTTCTCGTAACAGATAGTATCGTCATTCACAGGTTTTACTGTATTTTTTTTTCCTAGCAGGATTATTATCTTTTTCGATGTTGATTTGGGAGAACTTGTGTAACTCTTGAAATATTATTTCAGTTCTCATTGCTGTTATGTGTTTTAAATAAAATTATTTATTTTTATCTGTAGTCAACACTAATATTTTGTTTAACAAGGCAGACTGTTCAAATTAATTTAAAAAATTGTAAAATAACACGCATAAGAAAGATTCCATAAAGTGACGTTATGAATAATACAAAAGCTTTACCTTTCTACAGTTGCAAAAAACTTCTCCAGAGACAGGAAGGCTAGAATTTCCTTGGCAAAAATTACTATTTGGCAGTATTTTTTATGTGTGTTAATTTCTACAATATTTTAAACTAATTCTACCAATTAACTTTAGGTTTTTTGTTTTCTTTTAAATCAGAATGCTTTTGTAAGTCAGAGCAATGAATAAATATCACCCATAAGCGAATTTCGAGATTCAAGTGAATCCTCACCAGGTATATCAGGATGGGTTCTTTAATTTTTCGTCAGCTTTGGGCAATCTAAGCAATGCTTCACCAGAGAAGGACAGAACACTTTTAAGCGAAACAGATATTCTACTTGTGGCGAGAATTATTCAAAGCTGTCGCCTACAGGGCCGCGTTTCTCAAAAGGCCAGGGTAGGCCGCGGTCTAGAGCGGCAAAATTTTAAGAGGGTATTTTTATTTTATCGCAGCTGATGCAGACCGCCTTTTTTTCTTTTCTTACACCATATTAAAAAGTATTTACCCACGAAAGCATTCCTTTCGTTTGGTCACTTGGTCACTTTCGATGTTATAAGTCATCTGTAAAGACTAATGACTATTAATGTCCTTCCCTCTCTCCACGCAGTGTAACATAAACATAAACTATGCTGAAAAATCTACTCATAGGAGCATTAAACCCCTAACAAGAAAATTGTTTAGTTATTTCCTTTCCATTTTAAGTCAATACTATTTTCTTGACTATTTTTTAAACTGACTACACGCTAACAATATGCATGAAGAGATAAAGTAAAAGGAGTCTGCAGGGTGAGGCAGATTTTAATTTTACCAATGGAGCTAAATGTGGTTCTCGTTGTCTATGGAGAAATAATTTATTATTTTAAGAATTAAACTGTCAATCCTTAAGCTTTCCTCGATATAGAGTAAAAACCAGAGTAACTTCGTAAAACTTTGATGAAATTGGTTTGAATGCTTTTTTACACATTGTTAATCGAAGTACATACAGTACATTCACTCTATCATGTAACATTTAAACGATCAACAGTTTTTATGGAACTTTTAAAAAATTTGTTCAATTTCTTTTAGTTTTTGTCAAGGAACTATATTTAAAAAAAAAAACAAATAAGCAATTCCCCAAACCCTAATGGATTAGCTTATATACACCGACAGCTCAAACATGCAATCGAAAACTGGAGCCGGTGTATATAGTAAACTCTCAATTTGCCCCTATGGGATGTTATGTCAAATTTAGATGTTGAGATCTTAGAAATTTTGCTTGCATTAGGAAATCTCAGAACACGCATCCACTATTTCTCTAAGACAACCATTCTGGTTGACACTAAAGCAGAAAGCTAACATTCAGGCTGACACTTTACACCACTATACAGAAACTCCGACTCACAGCATCTCAGAACTGAACTAAAAACCTGAATTTCTTGAGGAGTCAGAACAGAACTTACATAACTTCTCAAAGAATGATGAGTTGGAGTCATTAAAAGTTGATCATGTGTGTCAATGCAATTTTGAAGGTGCTGCGGGAAAAATGGAGACTGTTGGTGCATCACGCATTTTTCAGCGGTCTGTGGATCAACGGAAGTTGAAGTACGTAAAGTATTATGGTGACGGGGATTCCAAAGGTTTTCAGTGTGTGCAGGACACTTACGGAGAAAAAAGTGTGACCAAATTAGAGTGTATTGGACACATACAGAAACGTGTAGGTTCACGTTTACGGAAACTAAAATCAAAAACCAAAGGTATATCGGGAAAGGGTAAGTTGAGTGACGCATTTATAGACCGGCTCAGAATTATTATGGAATTGCCATTCGTGCTAATGTTGGGGATTTGATAAGCATGCAACAAAATGTTATTGCAGTATTATTCCACTGTGCATCGAATGCAAAGAAGCCAATGCATGGACAATGCCCAACTGGAACACAGAGCTGGTGCTTTTATCAACGAGCTCTGGCAAAAGGGGAAATCAATATAAAAGAAAAGTACCCTGGTTTACCCAACGACATCCTAAATACTGTAAAGCCGTCTTATTTAGAACTGTGTTCTAGGGAAATTTTGGAAAAATGCCTACATGGAAAAACACAAAACGCCAATGAGTGTTTTAATGGCGTTATATGGCAGAGAGTGCCAAAGGAAGTGTTTGTATCGTTAAAAATTGTGAAATTGGGGGCGTATGATGCAGTAATACAGTTCAATGAAGGCTATCAAGGCTGTCTAAAAGTTTTAACAGATCTAAATATCACAAATCCTGGGTATTTTACCGTGTCAGAATATCGACAGCTCGATGGCTTTCGAATGACCAATTCAAACCGTCATTCAACCCCAAGTGCACATAAACGTAGAAAAATTTTAAAAGCAATTAGAAAAAAAAAAAGATCATTGTTCATAATAATAGAGATGGCGAGCTGGACAAATCAGGAGCATTCTAAAAATATATATATATTTTTTTTTATGAGGTAAGATTTAGTATTTGTTTCTTTTTTATGCTTTTTCTCAAAATGAGATTTTTACGATTTTGCTTTATCGCAAAACACCATAACTCAAAAAATTATTAATGCAATGTTTTGAATTGACAAAATACTCTTGAGGAGTCATTTTAGGGACTGAACTACTATGATGAATCTAGTTAAGTTATTTTTTGTTTTTTTGTTGATAGAAGTTATGAATTGTCATGTATATTCGTGATTTTTCCCCGCATAAAATGTTAACTTCTCTAAAATATTAAATAACATGGTTAGAGTTTCGAGTTTAGTTCATTCCCTTAAGGACCTTTCAATAATCAAAATAAAATTTACAGAATAAAAATATCATTATTTAAATTTGACTTACAATGTTTACGTAAAGTGCTTTTTTTTTCGCAAATTTTATGTATATTTTGATCCTAAATATCAAAATATTTTAAAATTTGCATATTTTTTCATGTTATTCGCAGTTTTTAACTGTATTCTATTATATAATGCACATAAATTAGCAATTTTTTAATTATTAAGAATCCCCCCGACAGTAGGCAGGCGCCTTAAGATCATTACCAAGTATTTACATAAATTTCAATCGATGAATAATTCAAACATATATACCAAATTGAAGCTCAATCGAATGTACCGTTTAAACGCTAGCGCACTTTCAAGAATTTCTCCCCATAGGCCGCAATGTAAAAGAAATCTTTGTCGTAGCCCTGTAGAAAAACTATAATTTCTATACACATCAAAATCAATACTGGTCTTCTAATGGTGGTTTATAACATGTATGCCCAATTTGAGCCCAATCGAATGCATCGTTTAGCGCACTTTTAAAAATGTCCTCCCATAGGCCATAATGCAAAAGAAATCTTTGTCGTAGCCCTGTAGAAAAACTATAAATCCTATACACATCAAAATCAATACCGGTCTTAGGATGGTGGTTTATAACATGTATACCCAATTTGAGCTCAATCGAATGTATCGTTTAAACGCTAGCTCACTTTAAAGAATTTCCTCCCATAGCCCATAATGTAAAAGAAATCTTTGTCGTAGCCCTGTAGAAAAACTACAAGTCCTATACACACCAAAATCAGTACCGGTCTTGCGACGGTGGTTTATAACATATATACCCAATTTGAGCTCAATCGAATGCCCCGTTCAGGAGCTATCGTGTTCACTCACATACACACAAACACACATACACACATACATACACACACACACACATACATACATACATCTCGTAAAAATAGCATAAATGAATTCATAAGACCTCAAAACGTGTAAATACACCAAAATCTCGAATTCGAATTTTTTCATGATTACAATACTTTCCTTACATGGTACATGTTTGGAAAGTAAAAAAGCGACGACGACTGAATGGCATGTCATCTGAATAGGATTGATGTCCTCCCTTCGATGTATGCCAGATCTGTAAAGTGGGCATGCATCATTTTGAGCATCATCTTGTTTGTCCAGGTTCAGAGCAGGAGTCTCAGAAAGGGGAAGAAATTGGCAGACTATATTGGAATGCCAGAACTTAAGTGAACTCCTAGTGATCGAACGCTAAACCTTCTTCCTTCTTGGTTTTTTTTCTCTTTCTTTCCCTTGTTCTCTTTGCGATGCATTTATCTGCCTAATCTATATGGATTGGTATTTTCCTGAATACAGTCATTTGTAACAACGATAACAGCATATTTCAAAACAAATATACACCGAAGAGCCATTACATTATGACCACTTACTCAATTGCTTTGCGCCTTCTTTCGCCTTCAAAACAGCTGCAACTACCCTGGGCATGGATGCCACTAGTTCTTGGTAGAGAGAGACAGGTTGTGCCAACTATTTAAACAGCGGCCACACAAAATAGAGATATTGGAACACGGTGGTGTTTGAGATCTGAGATGCCGAGGAGAGGGGAGCAGCTGTTCTCCTGGAAAACGGCGTACTCTGACACGACCATAGACGTGATAAAGGAGGAACCAGGATTCATCCAACAAGCCTTGTACGTATCGGTGGTCCAGTCTCGATGTTCCCGAGCCCACTGAAGACGTAGTTGAGAATGACGCTTGGTAAGCGGAGGCACACGAGGAGGACGTCTGCTCTGCAGTCCCATATCCAATAGCATTCGCTGAATTGTGTGTTCCAAAACACTTGTACTTGGACCTGCATTGTATTGGGCTGTCAGTTGAGCCACTGCCTGCCGCCGATTTTGCTGTACTATGCGGGACAGTCTCCGGCGTCCTCTTTCTTTGATAATAAGTGGACGTCCAACATCTTAGCTTCTATTGCTGTTTCCACCGTCATTAATCCACTTTTTTATAAATACTAACAATAGCAGATCGTGAACAGCCGAGCAGTCGCGCAGTTTCGGAGATACTCGTTCCGAGTCTTCGGGCCATTCCAATCTGCCCTCTGTGAAATTCGCTTAGATCAATAGTCTTTCCCAACATTCACAAACGTCAGAGCAAGAATGATTCCTTACTTTCTCCAGCAACAGTTAAATACTCGTACTATTCCCATTTAATTAGGTGCACTCCATGTCATCCAGACAAATTCATTGAAAAATGTGTGGGCGGTCATAATCTAATGGCTCTTCGGTGTATAGTGCATTCTAGATAATTAATATTGATTCAATATAAAACTACAAGTACACTTTTATTGAATATTTTTCAAATTTTCCTTTAATGATCCTCGTAAGTTCTTTCCAATGATCATTTACAAAATTCATTTACATTTCTTAATTTTTATCATTTAAAACTAAGTCAAAATAAAAATTAGATCAGAAATTGTTTATTTAACTGAACAACATGTTTAAAAAGACAACCTGAATTCCCCCATTCTTTAAATCTTTACTACATCAAATCAATCCTTCGAGAAATACTTTTCATGAAAAAATGCATTTTAAAATAATGTGTCTTTTTTGAAGATTAAAATGTTTTTGAAAGGAATTTCTCTTGTTTTAAAAAATTGTATTGTAGTTTTTCAGTTCTGCTCTTTAGAACCTTTTTTAAGGTTTATTTTTGTTAGAGTTTACGTATATTTTATCTAACGTAAAGTATAGAGATATACCAAAACTGCATCTTCAGTGATTTTTTATATTCCTTTTTATTCCCTCTGCCTTTCCAAAGCTCTATTTACGTAAGATGTCAGAAATTTTCTCCAAAGTTCAAAGATTACTTTTACTCTGGGAGTTTCTACTTTGAATGGAATTTTATTTCCTGAGGCGTAAGCAGAAAGTATTGTCTCGATCAAAGATAGAAAAAAATACAGTAAGTTTCAGCAAAGAAGAAAAACATTACAGGTTAAGAATATTTTTATGTTATATTTCATTAAATGTTTATTAAGGTCATTCCACTAAAAGAGTCCCCAGCATGGCCGAGTGGGTAAGACATTGAACATGGTAGATAAATGAATTTTGAAGATCCAGGTTCTGTCCTACCGCGCGGCTGCCAATCGAACGGTCCAGATTTTTGGTCGGTTTTCTAAAGATGTAACGTGAATTCGCGTTAGAATCCCTTAAAAAATCCCTCGACTAGATATCCTATATACATACCAATATTATACGATAACAGAAATATTATATTATACACTAATTGGATGAGCATTCGAAACTTCCCTATGCATCAAGTAACAAAAAAGGATATTTTCATTTGCAGAAAGAATTAGGCAAGTTCCGAACTCAATGCATAAATTTCAGGTAATTAAGCGTAACTAGTAAAGACCAAAATGTACTACAACTTGAGAATATGTGCTTGCAAATCTCTAATTAAAACGCCTACCGTTCGAATTACAAGTCATTGAGCAATCTGAGAGAGCTTCATTATTAAAGGAATGGTGACTGATTTTGCAAATGCTAATCTTGTTGTGTACTTCAAATCACTGTGCACATTCTTCACGTTTGAACAAATAAAACAGATTAAATTGTTGAACAGCATTTTAAAACCATTGTTATTTTATTCATTTTTAAATATAAATATGGTTAGGCAGGGGTCGATGCAAAGATGGAAACTGGGTCCGTTTTACGCCCTTTTAACAAAATTACGATCAATTAAAACGGCTCCTTCACAGAAATACAATAGATTAAAACGGCCTTTTATTGGCATTTTACCCCACATTTTAATGTATCTTAGCAATTATTTTAACAAAAAAAATTAAACATTTTTAATAAAAGTACATTTATTGAAAATTGGTAAGAAAATTCACAAAAAGAAGTGTTGAAATTCACAAAAATAAACAGTTTTCGCAAAAATGAGACGCTGGAAAAAATTCCTGGTTCGCCCCTGTTAGGCGTAATAATGCCTAAAAAGAAAAAATGTATTCCGATACCTGTATTTGAGGAAAACACTGAACAGATAGATGATTTAATTAATGATCTTTCAATCATTTAATTAGGTGATGCTGTGAACCATGCATTTCTGTTGCAACCTACCACGTGTGCTTAAAACTTTCCTCGCACATGCATTTCTATGATCAAGTATTCTGATAGTTATTGCAATCATTGGGATATTTTGAGAGTTCACTCTAAAATTTTTTCTTTGTTATCGCATCCAGAAACACTAATTGACGCATGTCGAAAATCAAAACTAGTCTGATTTAATATTGCCACAGTTTTAACAATGTGCTTAGACGCTGTAAAATGTTTCCAGAAATTCTCCTTCCAAAAATCTTCATTATTGATTCTGAGTTGTTCCAAACTGTTCGAAAATAAATTTTGACATACACGTAAAAACGTAATATGCAAATGTCAAATGATGATGGTGGAAGAATAAAATTCCTTGATTACATTTATAATATAAAAAATTTATTTATTTAACAGAATATATTCCTTTCCAATAAATTATTACTTGATGCTTTATGATTTTTTTTATTATATTCGTTATATCTGTAATAAATACAGTTTTGTGTTTTATTTTGTAATTAGCAAACTTAAAAGTTTTCTTTTTTATGCTCGAAATTTCGCTAGCTTTTCATCGTATTCAGCATTAAATTTTCTAAATGACATCACTGATATCAATAGTAACAAATTAATTTGTTCTGGGGCCTGACAGCTATGCGTATCTTGTACCTGTCGCTACCAGCCGCTTTCCGAGCGATTTGTTCTCAGGTTCAAATCCCGTTAGTCCACGGATGTATGCGTTCGTCCAATATTGTAATGTAAAATTGTACTTTGAAATAGGTGAGACCCGTCTTTCCCGTACAGGCATGTTTTCCAACAAGCTTTAGCTTTGAAGTAAGCCGATCGATGGCGCCAGCCAACGAATTAGCTGAAGTAGTGACATATGATAGATCATATACCAAAGCTTCAGTAACTGCTGTCGAATGGCAGTAAGATTCTATTTTCTGCATTTTTTCATTGTGAGTAAACTTTCAGATATTTGTTCAAACTTAAAATGGATGTATTATGTTAAACTTACTGCTTTGATATTGCTTATACTAAAAAGAGATTATTTTCTTCATGTAATTATGCGTTTGTTTTGCAAATAACTTGCACTGATACTCTTAGAATTAGTGTCAAAGTTCCAGGTTAGAATTAGTGTCAAAGTCCCTCGATGGGGCAGGTTTTCCAACAGCATACGTGGCACCTATTAGAAAACCTATCTCATTGGAAAAGTTGCTTCGGACTAAACCAACTAGTCTTGTATCAAGAATGTTCGTTATTGTGTAATAAAATTGGCCAAATAACTATTACTGACTCTTGTTAAAAATCTGGGGAAAATAGAAAACGATTTATCTAAAAAAAAGAAAGAAATTCCAGAAGAAATCCTATAAAAGGGGCAAGAAAAAACAAAAGTGGCTAGGAAGTTGTTTAGACTTTCGTCTTCACAAGTAAAAACATTAAAACATCAAATCCTAAAACAGAAAAGTGGCGTAGCATGCTGACTAAGACAAAAGAAGAGCTGGTAAGGAATGGAAGAAATGAGGGCAAGAAGACTGCAACAATGGATATATTACATATTTGTTTGCTTTCACTGTGATTCAGACAGTGATGTCTTTTACGTAAAAAAAATTGCCATTGTAAAATTGTTAAGTTTCAGTGTTTGCAAAATCATTAAACGGAATTTATTTTCCACATCTAGTTACTTTCTCTAGTACTCCGTTATTACCTTGCATACTATTATTTTGCCTTCTTAGTTTATAACAAAAAATACATATTAGGTAAAAAGCAAGCCTTATTATCTGTGTTATACCATTTAAAGTATAGTTGAAAAATTTGCCTCTGTACATCTTTGAAAACATGTCCCACATATAGGGCCAAGGCCGGATTAAAGGGGGGGGCGGAGGGGGCGACCCCCCCCCCCCGAGAAGAAAGAAATTAATGTAAAAAATTCTATTTTACTTCCATAAAATGGATGTATATGTCAATCCACCGCCCCCACCGACAAACTAACCGCCCCCCCCGACAAACTTACAACAATCCGCCACTGTACCGGGCACATTTTCCAACTTTAGATGAACTAACTTAATCACTGACTATCAAAAATTAAAATTACTTTTTTTTTAGAAACAATTCAGCTAGTTTGTAAATAATTGTATAGCAAATGCAATGATGCTCTGTTTACCTCAAAAAAGACAAGCCAAAAAAAAAAAAAAAGATAGAAAATTGCAAAAAATAAATTTAAGATGTTGGGAAATATGCCGCAGTCTATTCTAAAAATGATGATGTTGTATTTAGGAACAACTGAGATAAAGAACCAAAAAAGCCGAATATTTCGATAAACTCTCTCTCTCAAATCCTTTTCCACTTTTGTTCTGTTTAAGATTATGTCCATTGTCAGATATTTTTAAAAATAATCATAAACTGCAATACTGACAGTTTGTGTTTGTGAGCTTTTCAATAAATTCTTTATGTATTGTGTGCTCAATTCTTAACATGTTTAAAAATATTAAAAGTATCTCTAGTCACTCAGTAGTACGCAATAGTTTGATTTCGAAATTTCTACCTATGGTTCCACAAATTGCTTTATTCAAAACATGTGCCAGTAAATCCTTGCTCAGGAAAAAATATTCTGATAAGGTCCAAACGGAAGAAAAGGCAGAATGTTTCACAAAAAGACTTCATCATTATCATTTTGTTAACACAAATCAAAATTTTGAGAAGGGCCCGGACTCCCTGGATCACTCGCATGGTTACAGCCTTTTACTTTTACAAATCTAAAATTATCGTTTTTTAATAAATAGAAGTCATAATTTAAGTTTGTAAAGTAAGATAAATATTTACTGTTTATAAAATAAAGGTTTAATTAAGCATTTTTTTCCTGGAAAAAAATTATAGTTTTCTTTTCGCAGAGCTGTATTGTATAAAATTTATACCATAACTTGTGCACAGTGTCAATCACTTCAAAATCAATGAAAACAGTCTATGGACGAATGTATTGTTTTTAATACTTTTCACATATTCACCAAAGTTTAAGGTTTTGGAAGTACAAATAATATTTTATATTCCTTATAATACACATAATATAAAATTTTTATATACGTTTCATCATTTTCCATTTATTTTAAAATCTTTTTGAAGTGCTCTCGACGGAGTGATACAATCAAACATATTTAAAAACACCATTTGAAAGTTCAGAAAAAATACCACTGAACAATCATAAATTTCTCCGATATTTAGAAGATAAAGTATCAGCATTTATGCGTACTTCATTATTATTTATTTAGTTAGTTAGTTCCTTTACAATCGGAAACATATGCTAAATTTTTAATTTACCATTGTTTCCAGTGTATTAAAGAATTTATTCTGCAGTTCCAATACTTTGTTCCTCCATTTCTATAGCAACTTTGAACAGCGTTAACAAATACGAACTAGTAAAAATGTTGAATTTCCCACTTGTTCAATTAAACAGAACTGTTAAAGCTAATTTAATTCTATACGTAAAGTGAATTTAGAACGAGCATTCTCCCTGACTACTGATTTAATTAGTCCATTTCCATGAACAGTCGACCTTCTTTTAGGGATGGTTGACAGAATGAATATTTTTTTAATATTGTTTTGGGGGAGTTGTGCCCTAGTGTGGTTGTATGCAAATATTTGTTGAGCGAGATCATTAGATATGTGCAAGGAAATTGAATGCTAACATTTTATAGGAACAATAATAGTCAAGTAGTTTTGCTTGTTACTGTGTATGTGTGTTTTTGTTCGGTATTCTGTTTGTGTTATGTGTGTGCACCCTTGTGTAATATGTACAAGAGTACATAATACACGCCAGGCTGTTAGATAGAAAGTCGCGCGGGAGGCGCGAATGCCGGACCTTCACACTAATTACTTTTTGTA
Source organism: Cheiracanthium punctorium (assembly GCA_038373885.1). Lineage (NCBI taxonomy): Eukaryota > Metazoa > Arthropoda > Arachnida > Araneae > Cheiracanthiidae > Cheiracanthium > Cheiracanthium punctorium. Next base: position 250,467 of record JAWZYV010001012.1, on the reverse strand, counting down.
ACAAGTTTCGTAGTATGAAATTCACTGGCTGGCAATTATCTAGACGATTTCTTAAGTTTATTCACTAAGCAAGATTTCTAAAAACTATCATAACTTCGTGAAGCGCTTTAAATTTTCCTTTTAAAATGAACAGAAAATAAAGCAAAACAAATTTTTTAAAGGGAAATGGAGAAGATTGCATAGAATTTTTACCACTCTGAAAGTTTATTTTTTAGAGCCATCTATTGATGACTATCACTGAGCTACGTATACCTGATCAGATAAACAGCTTATTACATGTCTTCTGATCGGATAAGAATTCATTAAAGAAGCAATATATTTTTAATAAAAAGGTCAAATTTTAGTTTTATTCATTCAACAATGAAGCACAAAAAATGAAAAATGATGAATTGCGTATTTTCAGAATTTCCATTTATCAAAAAAAAAAAAAAATAATTTTAGCCTGGGAATGAGACTTGGATGGAGTGAATGCTTTTCATGAAATTTACAATTCGAAAATCGTCACAAAATGTTATCCATTTATTATTAGCACAGTCAAATTATTGGGTTGGCAAAAAAATAATTGCAGTTTTCACAAATGTGTATTCAACATTTACTCTTAAGCTACTTCATCAATCAGTTTCGAATTTTTTAAATATGCCGACAAATATTGAAAAAAAAGGAAAACAAATACATTGGCTGCTAAAAATATCTGAAAATTCTCCCTTTAATGTTTTTTTTTTTCGTTTCCTATTTAAAATTTTTAAAAAAACCATAAATTATTAAGTCATTCCAACATTTATGAATGTGATTTGGAATGCCTTTTATGAGAGTGAATCCTTCATTAAATCTGAATTTTCCAGAAATCCATTTCATCCAAAATATTTTTTTAGTTCCGATTTGATGAGCCCCCCCTCGCTTTCCCCCGAAACAAAATCGTGACTAACGCTACTCTCTTATACATTCCAAATATTGCCCATGCGCATAGGAACATCTATGTAAATTAATGGTATATCTTCCACTCATTAACGAAAAATCCGTAATTTTATGGTATAAAATCTATTTTGAATAGAAGCAGCATACATATTTTTAGGGATCAAATACTATAGAATAACGTTATTTTTACCGCAAAGAAGAAAAATAACGCACCTATTGTAAAACTTATAGTCCTTATGCTGTCATTTTACGATTTTTGATTTTTTTACTGAGCTTTTTCTTTTAAATAACAACAATTTCTTTTCTGCTATTTATGAGACTACTGTGTGGATGTTTAAACGTAAATATTATTGTATGGAAGTTATTTATTTATACAGGAAAAAACCCACAAAATAGATGCTTATAAGAATAATAAACGTTTTCAAAATATTTGAAGTGCGTAATCATTTTCACAAAATGCTTAATAAGACGAATTCTACGTCCTGCCTCTTTCCATCTATCGTTATTAAGCAACAAAACCGTTTTGTGGTTTTTCAAATAGATCTTCGATACATTACCGGAGGGAGAATCCATTTCGAAAATTCTCTTTTGAAAATGACTTCAGTTTTCTTTTTGTTTAACTATTTTATATTTCTCCTAAAGCCATATTTATTTGTCTTATTTCACAGAAAATCCCGAACGGTAAACGATTTCCCCATTTTTCATATCTATAAAAATTGGAGAATTTATTGCAATCAGAATATATAGATATAGATTTGTAACTTTCTTCATCTTCTGCTTTTCAAAAATCGATAAATCTATTCAACTGTATGTTTAGGTTTTTTTCCATTTAAGCTGTAAAACTGAATTTATATTTCAATAATTTTCTTCTTTCTATTATAAATTATTGTTATGTTATGACGACATTCTGAAAATCGAAGCAATCTCCTTCAAACTGCTCGGTCAGCACACAATAACATATATTGACTTTTATAAGTTTCGCTAGTTCTTAGAACAAGAATATCTTCTTACGATTCGAAAAAGCTTTTAAAATGTAATCCATAATGCACTCAGCCATCTGATTTTAAAAATAATTGTCTTTATATACGACAAATCTAAACAATGAAATTTGAAGTATAACTATTTACCTTCATGGAACGGTTTTGAATTCTGCACTAAATTACTGGTATACCTACAAATTAATGGTTTGCTTTTAAGATTTATTTGTTTTTTTTTAAACGTGCATTAGAACTATTTGTTTCTTAACATCATATAAATAAGTGTTTGTATTAGTGCGAGAATAAAAAATACGTCCATTAGTTTGAAATTTTTTCTGGTTTGTTATCAACAGTTAGTTGAAACAACTCAAAACTCTAACATAATTGAATGTTTTACAGTTACAACCAACGTTGTGCTTAAACTATAGTAATTCAGTGGTTTGCCTACACTTAAAAGGATCCATTTGTCATGTGGACTGATGTATGTGCATTATTAAGATGTATTTGAGGTATTTGTTTTATTTACAAAAATGTTGATAAATTCTAAACAATATTTTTTTTTCACTCATTTAACAGCTTGCTTGCAACATACAATTGAGAATATCAATGCATGGGCATGTATATATGTATAAGAATTATTACCCCTTGATCTTAATTTACTGATGTAGTCACTAATTTAATAGTATATCTGTTGGTTATAAATGCTAGTTTGCTAATAAGTAAGCTGGATTAATCTTACTTACATGGAAATTTCTCAGAGAATTCATTGTTCATTCCATATGATTTTTATTAAAAACACATTTTATAAAATGTGTTAAACATACAGCTAAATTTCTGAAACATGTTTTAGTATTGTTAAGAAATAAGTTATTGTTTTTCAACAAATAATTGACTGCGGTCAAGTTTAATAAAATGTAAAAAGAGACAAGAAACTTTCAGAAAATTCGTCACATTATTCGTGATACATCATTTTACGCAATGAAGAAAAAAAGAAACAACAGAGTAAATCAATTAGTTTAATATAAAAATTCGAGTACGAAAAAATAAACTATTTAATACGCAGATAGCATGCTAATCAATGAATAAGACTAAACCTATAAAGATAAGAAAGATATAATTTATATTGCTTTATTTATTTTACATTAATCAATATAAACTTTTGGCCCAACGAAAAGTGTTTTCTCCTCCAAATTGAAAGGTCCCTCTTATTTAAATAAACAAGATCCATGCAGCTTGTTGTAAATCGATAGTAATTGAAATACTCCTGTTATTAATTTAAAATTCTTAATAAAGAACTTAAAAGTCTTTAACAAAAACTTTACATGAATAAATTATATAAAAGTATTCAGTATAAGATTTTGGACATATTCATCGTATGTTAAATAATCAGGCTCTTAAAAAATAGTAATTTGAAGCACCACCCTTTAAAAAAATGTAATTTAAAATCCATTAGACTAGAAAAAAAAATATTTTCTCTCTATTATAAATACATTTGAAGTTAACAAAATATTTTAATTATCTTCATTTTAGTGCACAGAATTTTAATAGAAATCAATAATAATCTTCAAAGAATATTTGTAATGAAATTGACTGGTTAAAAAACTAGAACACTAAGCTCATGTTAAAAAAATCACGTAAAATTGTTTGTTGTAAAATTGCTAATTATTTTCATACTTTTAATTATTTTATTTTTACGAGTGACGACATATTGCTTACAGAAAAAATAACAGACTCAAGCACGAATATTTTAAAACACTTTTCCATTGCATGAATTCTATTATCTAGACCTAGAATTTGATTTATTTAACAAAGTGGGTTATTTATTTTCAAGCCCCATTCCCTTAGTACTGAACTAGACTGTTTTCATTAACAAAGCTGAACAATAGTAATCATATTGATTTTTCAAGCCCTTAGATGTCTGGAAATAGCTGTTTATGATTACTGCAACAAAGCGCTGATTGGAATTGTGCAAATTAACTTATCTTTCTGATAAGAAAATTGAGTTTAATTTTCCCTCGCTTTGGGTGATGAACGAATTACATTTCTTTCATTAGAACAAGAGGGAAATATTCTTAAAATACTCTTAAAATCTGGTTTTAAAAATTAAACTGCTGTTAAAATCACTTTTTCCTCTTATGAAAATGGGGTCGAGCATCTTTTCCCCTTTAATTTTTATTTGTTAAACGAAAACAACAAGAATATTTAATGAAGTTATACATTTAATCTTTTAAAATATATGCTTGTTAATTAAAATGTTCAGCACTAATAAGAATGGCAGTCATATTTGAATAATTTTAGTGTCGTTTTGGGCGACTGCAAGACTGGACCCAAATTAGCCAAAAACTGAAAGTTTAGAATTCATAAAAGAGAGACCGTACCCATTATTCACACTAAAAGAATTAAATATTTTTCTTACTCAACTGATTGAAATTATTTGCATTTTCTATGCTTATGTTTATGTGCACGGGATTCTCTATCAGTAATATCCTACAAAACGTGAGTTCCATTTCCCTTCAGGAAAATTTCCAACTTCAAATTGTGTTGAGATTACTCTAGGTGGCTAAGAAAAAAGTGAAAAGTTGTGTTGGTACTAGTACCCATTTTATAAGCATTTAAGCATTTATTATCCTACTTTTTTCGCAGTTCTTAAGAATTTGCTTCTAGCAAAATCTTAATAATGACGAAAAGTAGCCGACAAGAAGATTCATTATCAGTCATTAATGCTGAAAATTTGGTTAAATTTACATATTAGAGAAGACCATAAAAATTTTTTCATCGTGAATAGCTGTCATTGAAATGTTTCCAAATCTCATTAATATCTATCCCCATCTCTACTGAGTGCCCTAACGAATTGATTTATGAAGCCAAATTTTATAGAAATCGGTTGTAAAATAATCTTTTGTTGATTCTCCCTGATAATGTACGATGTACTTGAAATTAGCATTCCACTTTAAACCGGTAAAATTACAAATAAACGATTAAACATTAAAAGGAAAAACAATACTAAGAGTCCGAAATCAGTATTTGCTGTAGCGACCACACACTGAAGTGCTGTTACACAACGTGGCATGGAGTCAAGCAAATTTTTTTATTTCTTCGTGGTCATGATCATTCCATATTGTTTGTATGCGTACCCTAAGTGTATCTGTAGGAGATGTAGGACGAAAACAGTAGATGCCGACCAGCGAAATGCCAAACATATTCAATTGGCGACATGGAAGAAACTGTTGAAAAATAGATCCTGCAACAGTGGATTGAGGGAAAGGAATGACTTCGTAATCTAGAACTTCACTGATGTACCTGTTGCTGTTCAGATTACCCACAGTCCGTGGCAGCCGCAATCGCATTTCACACAATAGAAAACCGGTTTAAAAAAATAAATAACTAAGTAAAATAACACTCATAAAAAGTACTTATTGTTAGTACATACGTTTTTGGATAAGTGCTCATGATCATATATTTATGTACATTGTTTTTGCTGTATATTTTTATGTTATTTTACGAAGTTTTAAATTTTTCATCGTAACTCCGGATGTTCGTATACTGTGACGTTCGATCATGCACTTCGGAAATGTGGTACCACATCATAGTACCACAAATGAGAGCGTTGACCGTGTAGCTTGTAGTTGAAGCTGCACGATCCGTCAGTGCCATGCGTACCAGGTACACCAGGTTTCCATCGCGCATTGACGTAGGCTTTCGGGGTCCACTACCAAATTTTAGAGTTTTGAAAAATCAAAATTCTCGTCTATCCACTTCTCGGTAAAAGTCTTTTACAATCCACTGGAGGAAAATGTCAATTATCCACCACGTGTGCATATAGGGAACTATTACATTAGAAATATTAACTGGCATAGTACCTACTCACCTTACTATAATAGCATTTCAGGAAAAAAGCTTGCTATACTTCATGCAATAGAATGGTTTTCGACTTCCCCATATAACACTTAATTCTATCAGATCGTAATTCTAGTATACAGTTACTTCAAAACAACGCAAAACGAAAACAATAGAATAAAAAAGTGTTTTTATGTTTTCTTTTCTTTTTGCTTGTTGTTGTTCCTTTTTTTCCTGTTTTCTATTATTTTTGCATGTTTCTATTTTTACCATTTTTTTCCTTTTTTATTTATTTATTTTCTCTATTTTATTTTATTTTGTTTTCAATTCTATATTTTATTTGTATCTACCCTATCCCCCTATTTGTATCTACTTATTCTCCCCGCTTTCTTGCTTTTTCTTCCTCCGATTGGCAACTCGCTCGTCTGTTTTCTTTTCTGTTTACTTTTTTCAGCCACAGTCCCTGTCTGTGAATGGACTTCTGCTGCTGCTGAAGAAGATCGAAATTTTTTCGATCAAAACACTTGCATAGTTTGATAAGTACCTTTCACGTGCGCTATTTTGCAAACCGCGTGCCTTTCACGTGCGTTTTAATTATTTTACCTTTTAAACACCAGTTTCTGGGTGTTTTTTGCTATTAAAGTACCTTATATGATACTTTTTTACGCACTTGCATTTCTGTAGTAACTTCTGTCACTATCTGGCTATCAAAATTGATAATATTGAATTCTTCTCCATTTCTAGCTTTCTTCTTCATTTTGTTTACAATTACTATAAGCATACTTTTGTCGTCTATATATATATATATATATATATATATATATGTATATATATATATATATGTATATACATGCTTGATCAAAAATAGATTTGTATTTGAATTACTTGGCTTTATTATATGGAATATACATTCAAAATGTATTGCAGATAATTATGTTATTTTGGATACTTATAATATGAAAAAATATGTGTAAAGTGAAACTTGAATGCTTGCGACTGGAGTTTCCGTAAAGAGTGGCTTGCTACAAAAGCACTAAAAATTTCAAACGATGTACGTAGGCAGCTTCCCAACCTATTTTCCTGTACTTTAGTTTCCAATCCACTGCTTCATTGAGCTGCTCTTACATTGCACAAGAGCTGTAATTGCCCGATCGGGCAATTCCCAGCAGGTAATTCTTGATATCTTTAATCACTTTGCATACCAAGATATGCTGTCGTGTACATCTTATGAATGGAATTACTCCTTAATATTTAGCTTACGCCGTCTCAACTGCGATATTAAATGTGTATAAGTAATTTCAAAGTAAATTCTGCGTATGCTTTTTATGTAAGCAACCGTAAGTACTTCTCGTATAAAACCTGACTCGCGCTAAATTCGGGGACCAAATAAAAGATTTTTCTCATTATCATGATGAAAAATTTCGGAGTCATGTTATTTTTGGGCTATTTTGGTATATATGTATTTGTTCGCCCACAAACGATTTTTTGCATACCATCCTTTAAAATTCAATTTCATTAAACTGATAGTAATTAGTTCACACAGTTAATTTTTTTCACATAAAATAAGTATAAAAAAGAACTCGAGAAGATGCACTTTTTTTTCTCTTTGTTCTTTTTTAATATATAAAACTACTGACAACTTGCCGTAGGTTTCTGAAAACGTACTATAACAAAAAAAAATTCCTTTATTAATTGTTGTGTCCAATGCGAAAAGTTTTGTGATATTTCAAGATTTAACGGGAAAATATACAGTTTTTCCCTATTAAGATATTATCCGCTGTAATTTTTCGATTTTATTTTACTTATTTTTTACTTTAAGCAAATTCGGGGAAGCATGAAATTAAAATGGAGAAGTTGGAGACTCTAACTCGAAAAATCTCATTTGGACTTTGAGAAAAAAAAAATTGCTACCTCAGACCTGCCTATCAAGATAACTGGGCAAGGAGTGAATCCGACATACAATCAACCTTTCTCTGAGAGAAACGAGGAAAAAGCTGCCGACAACGGAGAGTACAAGATGATATGAGACGGCGTTTTGATGTCTCGAGGTTTGAATGAGGAGATGATATGCAAAAGATTTTTTTTCTTTTGCTCATACTATTTTTTTAATGGTATGAGCAGACTTATGGGGTTGGATAAAAATCGTGTTCGTGGTTACACATTACGTTATTGAAAACCGTACTTTCATAAAGAGGGCCTAATTAATACTTTAATGCCAGAAAATTCCTCTGAAAGAACGGTACTAATGTTCGAAGAAATTATTTTGATGAATCACGTGGCAAGCCAAAAGTCGCTCCCAACTTACTGATCTAAACTTTAAAAGGCAATATAGGCATTTGAGCTCCTTCTTACAATAAACAAGAAAACATAGCACTTATCTTTATTCTTAGCTGCGTGGTTTCCATGTCCACAAAAGAGCTATTAAGAAGCACGTGGTAAAACCAAATCAGCTTTTTTGTTCTTGGTTATTTTCATTTATTTTTTTAGGTCGACGATTTTTAAGCAAAACTTGATATCGATCAAAATATTCAACGAACACACAGAAATTTACTTAGATCATAAAAGGTTCATATTTTAAAATCACAAAAAGTGCTGAGCACTCTCACCAAAAGAAGCATGCCGTCACACAGTGTAAAGCAGGTATCGGTGGACAACATTTGAAACGTTGCAGGCAAAACTTTAAAATGTTAGTGAAGTCGCTGTCCAAACTTCAGGAATTTATAGTGAAGTTGCGGACCGTATAATTGGGATTTATATGGGTTTTATACAGGGTTTTGATATGTTCCGCGGCCGCATCAAAAGCCGTGGCATGCTACATCCGGCCCGCGGGCCGGCGGTTCTCCGTATGTGGTATAAAGCGTCGTTGACAATCTGCGCACCTTCACTACTGCCAATCATTTTTCTGAAACAAACAAACAAACAAAAAGTGTGTGCGTGTAATCTTTACGCCCCATTGAAGTAAAACTTCATTGACGTTTACGACACATATAACTGAAACGATTAAACTTTAACTTAAAATAAAAAGCATATTATAATTTAATTATATTTATTATTCATGTACTTTACAAAGATTATATAAATGTAATATTCATATTATTCATTGGCAATAGGTACTTGAATGTTATCATAATTTTTTATGTGTGAAATTATAGGTTTGTGCTAACTATAATTTGAAACATAAATTTTACTCTCTAAATTTGCTAATTTTCTTGAAAATACAGCATCTATCGTTTAACCTAAACACGTTGCTGATTGAAGTCGAGAAGTATTCATAGTTAGATCAAAATTTTCTTTTAAAAATTCAACTAACGGCTGAGATTCTTGATAGCAAAAATTAACATTAAAATCTCCGGTAAGAATCATCGGTAATTCATAATAATTACTTAGAATCCAGGAAGTGTCCATGTTGTAGTATTATTCTTTAACTGTTTTCTAATACCATTGTCCTTCTGGAGGTTGGGCTTGAAATGGAGCGAATGTCCATAGTTTCGAATGCAGGTAGTGTATTTTTTTTTTTTTTTTTTTTTTTTTTTGTGTGTGTGTGTGTGTGTGTTTCTATCACAGTGTTCTTAAGCGTTGATTTTGTCTGCTGGTAGGTTTCGAATTATTATTCTGTATCCGTGTTTTTAAACTGCAGGTTCTGTCTACTGTTTGGGATTGATTGCAGCCAGGGTCCGTTCCTTTGTGGTGTTCCATCTCCGTGTTAAGCAGTTGCTCCGTCTTGAGGTTGGGTTAGAATCCATGGAGTGTCCATTTGTAATTCTATTATTTTGTTCTTAAACTCTTTGCATCCAGTTTTTGGTGTTATATACCCGTGCTCTTAAACCGTTGTTCCGTCTGGATATCGGGTTAGCATCCAGGAAGTGGGACGTGTTGAACTACTATTCTTTCGCTGCTTCCTTAAAACGTTTTTTCGTAGGTTTTGAATCAAGAAAATGTCTATGTTGTGATATTTTTCATTAATTGTGTTCCTAAACTGGTGTTTTCTTCTGTCGGTTGGTATCAAATGCACGAAGGGTCTATTATTGCGTTTATCTATGGCAGTATTTTTAAACCTTTGTTTTCCTCTGCTGGTTTTGTTCGAAGTATTATTCTGTTTAAAAATTACATTTGGCTCATTATTATAAATAGCTCAAAAACGCATGAGCAATATTAAAAGCAAGATTGCATACTATTTAAGTACAGACAAACAATATTTATGTATCACGGCAACCAATCATGTCAAGTTTTAACTCATAATTCCATTAAATATTGTAATAATGCCATTGAAAATATGTGAGCAACGGAGCTTGGACCACGGAATTCAAAATTGTGCCACTTTCTGTATTCGGTGCGTAGGCCTTGTTTATCGGAGGTGACGGGTTGGGTCGTCGCATGTAACAACAGTGAGAGACAGTCAGCAGGATCGCCGCCTGTTCAGTGAAAGGCTTCCCACAGTGGCTGTGACAAGAGCCGGTCCACTTATCCACTGTACAGAGTCATCAGACAACATCTTGCTTCAAAACAGGTAGGGTGTAATGTCGACGCGCAGTAGCACAGTCGACGTTCGCAGGAACCAACACCCGAGAGCTGTTCCGCTAATAAAAGTACCAGGGGGGAAAAAGAAGCGTGGAGTATATGACATATACATCACTTCCTTTACTGAGCGTTACTTCCGTCAGAAAAAAAATATCCGAGTTACTCTCTAGTTGCGCCTAAAGAAGTTTTACTTCAAAAACTAAAACACAAAGGATTATTTCTCTGCAAACGCTGCGCATTGAGATGCGCAGTTCCACGAAGAATGTGGAGATCGCTGGAGGGCAGTTTGAGCCTGGTGCACACCACATCCGCTGTGACAGTTCCCAACTATGTCTCCAGCTTCTGGTGAACAGGCACGAAATATGTTGTGCACACAACACACATATAAGGTCTTCTGAAATTCCCTCCTACTGCTTGACATCAAAAGGTGAGATGCCAGAACTGCAGACTTGTGAATTTTAAGAAATGGACGGGGACCCGTTGTTGAGTGCTTAAATATTTCCTCTTACAATATTGCTGTCGTCCGGAAAAGTGTGTAGACTACTATGCCCAAAGCAGATACAAGGATGAGGAGAAGTTTAGTTAATCTTCTGCCCCTCAAGATTTAATAGTTGGCTCTTTAGAACCATGTTTTAGCCACATCTCCCCGATTTTATGCTGCCGAAATGCCGAAATCTAAATAAATTAATTCGACTTTCGACATTTCTGTAAGGTCATGAGGCATTAAAAGTTATTGAGTAGCGAAGTAAAGATGGTTGTCAACTTCAAAATGATTTGCTTTATTTCACAGAATGTTGTTTGATTTAATCAATCCATTCAAAGGCGTCCTTCCAGGTAATTTTTGCGATTCACAACTAGACATATGACTTTCGGCCAAATACTAAATAATCTCAAGTTAGCGCCTTAGGTTTAATTCAAATCATTAATAAAAAATCAACGCCACATCATAAGACATCGAAATTATGATACATACATACATATTGATGATATATTAGAAAATTATAAATGCTACACCAATATATTTTTATTGGGAAATTTGCTTTATTATAGTACATAATTCTTCATTATACCGAAACGAATTGTAAACTAATGAAGCAGTATCATGCTGTAGCATATTTAACAGTGTTTTTTCTAAGTTTCAGATAGTTTTAGAGTAAGAAAGCGTAAAGGACTTTCATTTAAAACACAATTAGTACATCGTAAAAAAACGTAAATTTATGTTCAGTGATTTGCTGCATCAGGAATCTCAGGATGTGCGGTAAAGTATTGCAACATCTGTAGAACTGTATTTCGCTTGTTTAAAATCTCAACTTATTTTTACTTGAACAATTTTCAGATGGTGGTACATCAGTTTATTAATTTCAAAAATGCTGAATACGTCTATCTTGTTGAATTTTTTATTTCAGTAAATTTTCCTTTGGAATTATTTAACCATTGCCTTTTGAAATTGGAATATGTAGCTATGATATAAGATACTCAGCTTATTTTTTTCCTCTTACGAACTTTAAAACAACTTGCTTCAAATCATTAGCACAAGTAATATTTAATTCATTTCGCTCAAATGTATTTTATAAGTGAGAAAAGCAACCTGATACTTATTCTAGCTTTAAAGTTGGATTGGTTTTATCCTGTACCAAGTGATGTGTGTAATAAATTCTTTGAATCAAACGCATTTCGATTTTTCTTCTTTTTTTTTTTTAGGTAAAAGATTCAAAAACCTATTCAACTGTAAAATGAACTCCGGAAAGGAAACATTATTTGTATTATCAGTTGGTGCCTCAGGGGTTAAGCAAACGGATAAAATAAGACGAATAAGGGGAGGGGGGAAAATACAGTTCTTCGAAAAAGAAAATCCATGGTTCGTAGGTTTATATGATATATATATATATATATTTTTTTTAAGTATTAAAAAAGAAACATTCGAAAGTTCATCAATATTTTTTTGTTTCATTGAACATTCATGGGGAAACAATGCTTTTAATAAAAATACTAATGCGTGAAGTAACCTAAACATAATTGTAAATACGAGGGTTGCCTTTTAAGTTTCTACAAAAAGTAGGAAGAAAAATAGTTTTTGGGGAACAAACTGTTTTATTGCTTTTCAAAATATTCTCCTTAAAGATTTACACACTTTTCTACCTGTTCAAACGAATTCTTGAAACAGTTTTTCCACTCTGAAGTTGATATCTCGAAACATGGTTTTGGAAGGTATCAACAGCTTCTTGAGGTGATGAAAATTGCTGCTCACGCATTTTTTGTTTGACATAAGGGAACAAAAAAAAGTCGTTAGGCGAAAAATCAGGAGAACATAGGTAATAAGAGATTGATTCAATATTTTTATCCTTCAAACAATCAAATGTATCACGTGATGTGTGGGAGCTGGCATTGTCGTCATGAAGAATGATATGTGGATTTTTGTTGTTTTTCCTGATTTCGTTCATGACTTTTGGCAAACAAATTTCTGTTTACCATTTAGCGTTGATAGTTTTACGATCCTCTAAAGGAATGGTTGCGATGTGTCCTGTAAGGCCGAAGAAACAAGCAAGCGTTTTCTTGGAAGTGATCGGTCAACGAACAACTTACGTGGGGTTCGATTTATCTGGAAACACTCAAACAGTGAATTGTTGTTAAGTTTCCAGCTCATACGAATATATACAAGTTTCGTCACCTGTAACGATGTTGTATACAGATTTTGCAGTTCCCAACTTGAATTTTTTTAGCATTGTCTTACGCCAATTTGCACGAGCCTCTTTTTGCGCTTCTGTCAAATTGTGCGGAATCCATCTGGAACAAATATTTTTAACAGGTAAATGTTCGTGCAAAATTGAATGTATTGCAGTCTGTGATATACCAAGGGATGCTTCTATCTCACGATATGTGATTTGTCGATCTTCTTCAATCATTTTGCGCATAGCATCGATATTGTCTGCAATCACTACCGATTTTGGTCGTCCTTCACGATATTCGTCAAAGACGGACGCACGATCACGACGAAATTATGTAAACCAATTGTAAACAGTGTTTTCTGATGGTGCTTCATTACCAAAAGTTTCACGAAGTGATACTAAGCATTCTTGTAGAGTGAGGCCTTCCTTAAAATCATAAAAAGTCTTCCCACGGAAAGCTTCACCAGTTATTTCCATTTTTTTTTTTTCACTCACTGGCTTCTTTAGAACACTCGTGTAAACAAAATACGCAGACAATTTCTATAATGCCACTGATTGCAAGATAAAAAAAATGTAAATTTTACGAACATTCTGAAGACAAGTTTCAGTACCTATTGGTCGTATGTAAAAACATAAAAGGCAACCTACGTAATACTATACAATATTTAATTTTGATCGAAGCAAATGAAATTCGTGGGCATAAAATTACTGAAAAGTTGAAAATTGGGAAAGGGGGGAGCTCTAGAAATCGTTAAGTGAAGGAGTAAAGTGGGAGGGGGGGGTCACTTTCGCTTCAGGGGGCCATTTTACATAAGAATCAGCTAGAATGATATCATTTATAGATTTTTTTAAAAAGAGCAGTGCTATTTTGTACGAGTTAAAATATGCATTATGATATCCAGCTGATTTTATTGTAAACTATGGATTTACTGTGAGATAGATTGTGTGTGATTAAGGCAACGCTACTCTAAGGGATCTGCCATGGGGGGTGCCTTGGTAGAAGGACATTCTAAGGTGTTCTAACGCGTATTCACGTTACATCTGGAAAAAACCTACCAAAACGCCAGACCGTTAGATTGACATCCGCGCGATGGGACTCGAACCCCGGACCTTCACACTTCGGCCATCTACCATTTTCAGTGGCATAACCACTGTGCCATGGTAAGGCCTACAGTGAGATAGAACACCAAACGTTGGAACAATACAGCAACCTAAATTCACAGAAAAAATGAAAATTTCTCTAAACATTTACATGCATTCTTTCAGTCATGCTGACTGGAACAAAAGACAGGATGCTTCTATACCATCTTTCCAAAAATTGGATTCATTCTTAGTTCAAATCGGTTTCTGTGAAGAGAAAGCATGAATCACTCCGGTACAGCTGCAAATAAAAGCATTTTAATAGAGTGACATTATACTTTTTAGCATGTGCACATTGTCTTATTTTTAGTACGTGCTTATGCAGCCGATTGCTGTAACGGTTAGCGCATTGTGCCAGCGTGACACAGGTTCGGGTTCGATTCTCGGGCTTGGCAAGGTTGACTCAGCCTTTTATCCCTTGAGTGGGTTGATAAAATTAGGATCAAGCTTGCTTGAGAGTTAAACAGTGAGGGCTTCTTGTCGGGCTGGCTGAAGCATGTGCTTCCCTCACGCCAGAGCCCATGGTAGCGAAGGCGTGTTTGGGCAACGAAGACCTTGGCCCCGCATGTGGATTGTTACGCCACTCTTTAACCTTAACATAATTATAACGTCTCGTAACGGATATTTGTACAGGTGCTGTTTATAAGAAATTAAGTCATTTATATTTCAACTTTGCAAAATCCTTAATTGTAAAACCTGCATTTTCAAAAAATCAAGCTAATACTTTTAGCTTTCATTGCAGACTCAAAAAAAGAGCAATGTTACTAACCTGATTATCTCAAAACAAATATCTCTGAAAGATCTCTTAAAAGTATTTGGGTTATAAGCTCAATATCTTGTCCTGGTTTCAAGATAAGAAAAATTATCTTTAAGCATCAAGAGAGTTTAAGCCAAAGAAAGTTTATAAGGCTCATTTTATTATAACAATCGGCTTTTTTTCACAGGTTTACTTATTTATAAAACCACAAACAAAATATTGATTTACGCGATAATTTTCGGATAGCTATATACATTTCAAAAATCTAGTTTTCACGCATTAGTGAAAGAATGCTTATAAAATCACCAAAAAGAAGTATTACTGTAGCTGTTTGGGATAATACAATAAGTAGTGTGGTGAATTGAGAATTATCTAAACTGTGAATTGTGTCTATTTGATATGACTATACGCCTATTAACGTTTTCTTCTACAAACAATGGAAAACTATTCACAGTTGATATAATAAAGTAACAGTCCAAAACTTTGTACATTACTTTTCTCTTCATTTTTCCCAAGAAAGTTTTTTAAAAGATAGGAACTGATTGTATTATGAAAATTTGTTATTACTCTTTAAGTTGAAACTTTCTTCTGACATTACTAATTTTGACCTAACTCTGACTATTTGAAAATGAAATAATTTAGCATTTCAAACTTGAAGTGCAATAGAGTGTTTGGAAGAGGCTACGCTTGCGAGACATAGAGGAGAGCGGGGACTAATGGGACACTTTTTTAATTTAAGCTGTAATTAGGTGAAATATGTAGATATTTAAAAATAAATTATACTAAATTATAGCATCCACGTGTGATTACTAAAAAATGCTTAATGTGTTTTTAAAGACATATTAATAAAAGTCAAAACTCATTTCTGAAATTATATCATTGTCCCATCAGCCCCCATATGCAGGGCTAAGGGGGAAAATATTTTTAAAAAATTATACTAAATCAATCAATAAATAAAAACTAAATTATGTATGTGAAACTATCTAATTTCAAAATATTAATGCCAATGCTCTTTCATATTTTTTTTTCTGAAGTAATATTAAAGGTCATATTAGGGAAAGAAAAACTCAAAATTGTAGATGATCGCATTGGTTTGTCTGTCAATTTTTGGTAGATCCAATTTCGGCACTCTTTCATCAATATCAGTCCAATGCTTATTTTCTTTTCTTGAATATAGGAATTTAAAACAGTCAGTTTTTTTCCTTAGGTAGTTCACAAACATTTCATCATTGCTAATCTTACTAATGATACAGATGTAATGGAACACATTTCACTTTCCTGCAAATTTAACTAAAACAAAGCCATTTATGTTTAATTTTTTTAAACTTCTCGTGGATATTTCACCATTAAACTCAGTTGATAAGTTCTGTAAAGAGATGCTATTGTCTACAAAATTATCTGAAATTTTACACAGTTCATATCCTTAGGCTAATTAATTTTTATTAAGCATAAATTAATCAAATTCTAGGCTAATTAATTTTCAGCAACTTTTAGTCATGATTTACATATAAAACAGGATATTTTATAAAATAACCAATGGTTTACTGCCTGTTCAGCTACCCCATTAGTTTCCATATCAATAGTCCCGTTAGACCCCACAGAGTAAATATTCAAAATTTCAAGAATAGAAAACCACATGTTCTATCACACAATGCGTGATTTATGTATTATCGTTATCTGTATATCTGCTATCTTGAAGAATCTTTCCATGAATTAAAAGTTATTTTAAATTATTAAAAAATGCAATTAAATATAAAAATTAAAATTTACTTTGATGTGTTAAAAACAACATGATTTCTCAGGCTTAATACTAAGCTGCAATGATTGACCTGCTGTTGATCAAAGGTGTAGTATTACTGTATCCATTCTATGGCATACAAACGTTTCATAGAAATATTTTATTTTGCACACAAAATGTTTTGTGCCATTAGCCCCTTGTCTCCCCTAAACACACCTTTGTTAGTTTATTTGAATGGGTAAAAAATTCCGACTTTGGACAATAAAAAGTTTTTAGCATGTTCAAGTTTTGGGGTGATTGAAATTATCCACATTTGCTACGCAAACCGTCCACTTTTACTTTCCAGCAGCAATATTATGTAATTAAAGATAATTTCAGTTGAATTAACTAATTAAAACATCGAATTAATGCACAGTAATATTATTTTTAATCTGTTTCAAAAATAACTAAAAAATTTTCCCTTGAAGCCAAGATCATGTTAATTAAGGTGTAGTTATAAATATGAAAGTTTTACAAGGGACCAGAAAATATTTCTGATAAAGATAGATTTCCTCAAAACAATCCGCTTAAGGCATTTTTTATTTCATATACGTACACTACAAATCTATGTCAGTAGATTTCATCTTCTAAATAAATAACCAAAATAATGTTCGCATCCGTTAATCAACAGCATACCATTTTAAAGTCTGAAGTGTTCTATTATTTTATGTTCTAGAAAATGCTCACTCCAAAATCGATTCTTTTGACAACAAGTTTTCGTTTGAAACAAAAGGTTTTAAAAGTGCATTCAGGTATAAAGTGAACTTTGAGTGCGGGACGACATTCCACTTGCTTAGAAATGCCTCAAGAGATTTCTAGAACTTTTAATGAGGCCGGCTCAATAATCACTCAGCCTGGAGCTGCATATTGAGATACAAAAGATTTAGCACAGATCTAAAGTTTGAAACTTTTTAAGAAACAATTGATCTTCTAGCAATGCGATTAGTTCATACGAAAGAAGGAAATAACTTACGCAGAATTTTTGAAGGAAAAAGGGGCATTGATTTTGATTTCTAAATAATGATTTTGTTGCTCGTCTTTCTCAATATAATTAAAATGTTGCAGTTGATTTATTTTTTATGCATGAGTTTATGTATAGTTTTCCTGTACATCATTTGTAAGAAGGACAGTTTCACGAGGGTGCTGTTTGTAAAAATTAGATTATTAAATTGGAAAAGTCAAAAATTGGTTTATAATTTTAAACAATTAGAAACAGAAAATCAATTAATTTACTTTCTATTTGTGGAATTGGATGTATGAGGCAGCAGATTGATACGGCATAGTTTAAGTATTCGGTTTTCAATTATACCCACAAACACACACACACACATTCAAAGAACGCGCCGATACATTTGTTCCTTAGAAATGTACAATGTTTTGGGAAGAAAATAACATAAGATGTCACGTAAGTTCTGGATGGCTCGTAAGTTATGGTGCTGCCGTCTACATTATATTGTGGGAAGCAGGCACTGCACACCCCCACTCTAAATGAGATCATTTTAAGATTACTATAAACTACGCGGAAACGAGAGAACGGAAGTAAACAAACAGGTTACCAAAGAATTACAGTTTTTGGCACCAATCCCTAGTTAGCCGAATTTAATCTTTCTTAATTCCAAACAGCGTAAATGGAAGAAAGCAGAAATGAACACTGTGTTTGGCGCTTTGGCAAATTTCCAGATGTTTACTCTTCACCAGTTTGCATGTGCAATTGTTTAGTTTCGTTCTATCGACTCGGAGAACAGACTATAGTCTGTCCGGAGGTTTTCTATTTCTAATCAATCGTCTAACAGCTATTCTGGACAGCGTGGCGTCAGCTTCAATGGATGTCGTGTCAGCTCGCCGGGATATCCGTTCACAGCTAGGTCAGCTCCCCTAGCAGGCAAGCCAGTTCTCTTGGAGGGCAGGTCAGCTCCAGAATGTGTATGAGCCGGCATCATTTGAAACGCAGAGGTAGAGGTCTGTGAAGAACCCGTAGAGCTCTCATCCGTATACTGGATCCAATTTTGACTAGATAGTGCAATTTCTCTGGTCTACGAATTGCACGACTTATCTTCGGCTTTCCGTAGCCTGTATAATTTCTGACGGCTACATTTTGACTCCCATCAAATTCTCTGATGTTTGATAGCTTTTTTGAAGTTTGCTTTTGTTTAACGTGATGTCCCATGTTTGGCAAAACTATCTTATAAGAATTTATCACCTTAGAAACAAATAAGCTGGACTTATTCCCGTCTTTCAATGAGACATTTTTCTGTACTGCATAAGAAATTTATCAAATGCAAATTGTAAACTGCCGGTTTCCTCTTTTAATGCTTTTAATCCTTTTTTTACGGTTTAGGCATGCTTTTCATGTTCCCCTTTGCTAGCTGAATGACAGGGAGAACTCAAGTATATGCTTGATTCCAATGGAATTTAAGAAATAAAAGTTTTCTGATGTGAATTGGGTACCATTATCATATTAAATATTACATTTGGATATGTTCAATTTATATAAAAGTCCCGCATCCGTTCACACCCTTTCATTCTTGTGCAGTCAATTTTATCCGTTGGACAGTTCTTACCAATGAACATAACGAATTTTCTTCCTTATAAATTCAAACTGTACATATGCTCAGAAGTTTTTTATTCTACCTTTGCTACTTGCGCGGGATATCTGTCTCGTTCTCGTTTGGATTTCCATGGGCGGATCAGCAGATGAGTATTTTGAGCCAAAGTTTGACATGTGTTCCACTTTTTTTTATTTTTTTTTTTTTATTGACTTCTTAGACATTTAGGGGAAGGTGGCGCAAAATGATCCCCTTAAGAAGGAAACTAGGATAAAATACCTCAAATGTTAAATAAAACTTTGGTCCTTTGCCACAATATTTTATACTGTATTTTGCATCATAAACATATTTTAATAATATCTTAAAAGCTCAATGGGTAAAAAAAATATAGAATTTTAAAATGTGTCTAAAGGATAATTTTACCCGCCCCCAAGGGCAAAATGATACTCCATTTGAAAATAATGCCAAATTTTTTCTTATCGGCAACAAACAATCGGCAAAAAAAAGATGTAAAAGAAATTATGACTATCCATTAAAAAAAAAAATTACAATCACATAGTATGCATGATTGAAATTTTTTAAATAAAATGAGACACAAACAATAAAATGGAACATTTCGAAATTATAATTCATAAATTATGGCCTGCAATAAACGCAGAAATGAATTAAATACTGTAAAGAGAAGTCATGCATTTTGGGAACGTTTAAAAGGCTGCCATTACGCCTAAAATCCGGTACTGGAGTTTCTTCAGTCGATGGATCACTTTACCCGGCAGTACAGCTGCCCACTTTAGGTCATATAACTGGAACACGCCGAGAAACATAACAAACTAAACAAGTGTAAATCACATCTAAAAACATACTCTTTCAGTAAACAATCATATTTCTATACATTAAAGACTGTATTTTCAAATAAATAAAAAAGCTAGTGGTTATATTATAGAGATATGATAAAACCCAGTTTTTTCAAGAATTCTACTCAGGCACGTAATACACCAATCGCTTAAATATCGCCATTGCTTCTTCTTGACTTAGCACAACTACTTATGTGTTACCCGGTAGATAGTGCTACTTGTATTTAAGAAAACGTGTGGATCGTTTTGCCCGCTAGGATCATTTTGGACCACCTTCCCCTATATGTACTGTACCGCATCCTTGTTCAAAGTCGATTTGCCTTGGATAACACGTGCATGGCGATGTTTTAGATAGTAATGTTTGCCAATTTTCATCAGAGGTGTTCTATCCCTTCAAACCGCAATGCACTCGCCCCCTTTAACTTCAAATCTAGGTTCTGCTGTCCGTATTTTTTCTTGCCATCAGAATGTACTATGATGTGTATTTTACGGGGCTTGATAAATCAGTGTACGCACATAAAAATTATTCTTCTAGCTCCTTCAAGACAAACCAGATCAACAATTGCAGCGTATTCCAAAACATCGTATGCGCCACAATTAGCATTATTCGTGAACTTTGAATACACAATGCTTTATGAGAACTTTGATGTGTATATAATTTAAATAGTTTTAAAGGAAGTGAAGAGTGGGACCCCCCCCCCGCAGTTTAACTATTATTTAGTAGACCGAACTGTTCATGTAGATTACTTCTTACTATACGTAACTAATACTTACCCCTACCGGACTTGTTTGGGGACTCAAGACAAGATTGAAAATACACTGCGAAGATCTGCACAGACTGGAGTTAAAGGCCTACTGCTGAGAAGATTCCTATAAGAACATAAGGATATTCCATCAGCCAGTCAGTCAAAAAGTACTCTTATTTTAATTAAGCTTCCCTGATTATTTTGGTGACTATGCAATGCAATGTCTAGCGTTTTATTT
This sequence comes from Cheiracanthium punctorium, assembly GCA_038373885.1. Lineage (NCBI taxonomy): Eukaryota > Metazoa > Arthropoda > Arachnida > Araneae > Cheiracanthiidae > Cheiracanthium > Cheiracanthium punctorium. The sequence continues at coordinate 229,496 of JAWZYV010001012.1, read as the reverse complement.
TGTTTTAATAGTGGTATATCGAATTTAATTCATGATTTAATTGATTTGCACTTTCCCACAATCACGTCAAAATTTCCTTTATAGAAACTGCATTTTAAGAGTAGAAATTACTGTGCTTTAGTAAGAAAATTTCTTACCCACTTTTAAAAAGTTTCAACACTTCAAAATTAATCAAAGGTCCACCTTTATATCGAGTCCTAAGGGTTTTTCTCTTCACTGATCTATCTAATTCTGTAATTAGGAAGTTTTTTGTTACAAGATTGATGTTCCTTTTTTTTTTTTCGAAAAAGAAGTTTGATTCTTTTTTTTTTTTTCAAACTAACTTAACTTTTATTTTAAGCTGATTAATGAAGAGAAACTACGTAAAATGAATTTTTTTTAGAAAGTTTCATTAACAAATTAGTTCTTTTCAGAGTAATAGATTTTTAAAGTAATATAAAAAGGCTTAAAAATTTCACATACAAAAAAAGAAAAAAAACGAAACAGGAAAGAAAATTGCACCGAAGAATTAATTTATTATACTTTTTCAATTTACGGTGTGACAGATGAAAGAACAATATTATATTCCGAAAATTATCTCAAGTTCTAGAATTGTCTAAGAGTCTTATATATATGTGTGTGTGTATGGTGTCTTTTGCAATTATTAAAGTGGATATATTTCTGACTATTTTAAATAGAAGATATTCATTTCGCGTGTCTATACAACTAGGAACTTTCCGTTTAAAAATTTTAATATATTAAAGAAATTAAATCTGCAGTTATTTTAAAACTTGGTTCGAATTGTGTTACAATTTATTTTATGAAAGTTCTGGAGGAAAAAAGTATAAGGCAATGATTTCCATAAAATAAAGTAGTTTCTGCGAAGCGTGGAACTACACATGTACTTTTATGACCCCCAAATCCCCAGTCTGTCGCGATGATTGACAGTTTAAGTCAAACGGAAGACGATCGCGTCTGTTCGAAATTCAAAACGCTCTTAAGGGCAACAAAAGGAAAGTTGTCTAGCACACCCGTGAAACAGACATTTAAGGCTCCTTAACATTAGATAGGATTCTTTAAGATCGAACCAAATGAGTCCCCATCATATTTGCAATGACCGATTTATCAAGAAAACAGGCAGTCTTTTGGTTTTACAGCTAGCAGCAGTCAATAATATCGAAACCCGCGACCTAAACGAGCTACGTGAGAAGGGCGGTGGACAGAAAAGAAGGAATCATGTGGAGATTTCAAAAGAGAAACAAAGGTCCTGACCTAACACGTAAAAAACCCCAAAAGATTTAAGATGGTACGCATATGAGAGCGAGAATCATAAAGCCCAATGAGATTTATTGTAGATCAAGTCCACGGTACTCTAACCTACCTTCTATTAGAATGCTAACTGTACTAAATTGGTAATTCTATAACACTAGACTGGTTATTCCATTATAATAAACAAAAATTTGAAACTAGTCAAAATGGATTCAGGGATAGTCAAAATAGATATTGCCGCAGAAACCAAAATACCGAAATTTTTCTACATTACAATATTTTCTTTAACTTCGTACAAGGTAGTACAAAAGCCCCGATGATGCTTTTAAATAAAAGATATTTTTTATCGCAATACTTTAATTATAATATAAACAATTTTATAGTCATTTTATGAATGGAAAATTGGAGATTAGTATTTTACATCCATAACTTAATCTATGATTCAGTCCTCCCTTCTCCCTTTACTTATATTCGCAATTTTTTTTTTTTCAGTCTTACAAATCTTACGATGTTCACTGCAAACCTGAGGTATACTGTATATTGAAATACTTAATTTAAAACTATTCTTTAGATTTCAAAAGATATTTACGATGTCAAAGCATATAGTTACAAAAATAAAAATTACCCTTTTCTCTCTTCAGAACGCCTTACAAATATTTTTCATAATTCTTTATAATTAATTCTCAACTAATTTAACAAAGAGCGAATAAGTTACATCTAAAAAATATTTTCCATTTTCTGTCTCGTGATTTTTGATGAAACATCGGTAAAAAATGTTCAAGTTTTATTAAACATGCTCATGAAAGTTCCATTAATAATTAATTAAAAATATTGATTCAACTCGAAAAACAATACATTCGAAGTTGTGAATTATATTTCTGACTTTTTTAATTAATTTAAAAACGACAAAATATAGTTATAGGTCACAATATTTGAAGTTGCTTTACTGAAATGGTCAGGTATCGAAATTCTTCATAGACAATCGTAAAAATCCTCTGATAAATAGCTTTTTACTTGATGAGTTATAAAAATATTTTGTATTCCACATAAAACGATTGTCTTCTGTATCACATCATATAAACATTTTTCTCTTTTTCCCCAAATTATTTAATCCTAAATATTTATTATTATCAATTTATAGCCATTAAATTACTTTTACTTTGATTAAATATAGTACTATAGTGCTATGTTGATCATTCTTGTAAGATAAATCAAACTTTTAGTCTGAGGTTTGAAGAGTTCATTTAGCTGATAAAATATAAACTAATCTATTAAAAGTTTATTCTTATCACAAACGTTTCTTGTCAAGCATGTTTGCAGCTACAATTTTCTGATTTCTCAAGAACTTCTTGCTATTAGATTAAAATTTTTGGCAAAAAAACGGTATACAATATGATGTTTTTACGCATAAATTCAAAACAAACACAAGAAAATTGATGAAGACTATCACAGGGAAAGAAGAAAAAGAAACGTTATAGGATAAGAACTGAGAACTTAAAAATATTTTATTAATTACTGATATAGTTATTACTGATAAATTATAATTATCTCATTTTCTACAAATTACAAATCCTCCTATTAAAATTTTATTCTTTTTATAATTTAAAAGCTATATGAAAATTTTACCATGAAAAGAACTTTATATTATTTGCCCACTTCTCACACTCAAACTGTTAAACCCTATACGCTATTTTCAATTGCTTATAAGTGATTTCATGAGAGTGTCTGTACAAAGAATGCTGGGTCTTGCATTTTGTGTCTGTCATTGCATGTCTTATGCGTAGGGTTCCATACCGTACCGCCAGAGTAGGGACGTCCCGTTTCAAGAGCTTTAGAGGACACGTCCAGGGAAAAACATGTGCGAGACAACAAATGTCCCGCTATTTTTATAGAATAAGTAATTTAATAATTTGATAAATTTTTATTAATCTCAGATTTTAAATAATACTACCTGCGTACCCGTTTTCGTGCAGATTGAATCAAATGTTTTTCTTACTCATGTTAGTGAAATTAGTTCCTTCTTTACGAAATTTCAAAATATGGAGAATTCTTTTACTTGTGATGTGAGCTTTACCTAACAGATACTTACTTGAGATGCTAGAGTAACTACTAAATGATAACACAAAATTAATGTCAGCGTTATTTGAGATCAAACAGAACGTAAACAGTGTTTTGCAGACAAATATGTTTGCTTTCAAAGTGCTTCTGCAGGATAGTTTCGTCTTTTTGGTTTAGTTCTAAAATAATGTCACATGGTGTGGACCACCGTTTTATTTTGTCTTCTAATTCCTAAAGCGTGAGCGATTTGTAATCTCAGTCATTCTGCAGAACACCTTGGTAAAACTCTACCATATAAAAACTATTAAAATATTGCTGATATCGCCGACATACAGATATCTGCATGAAAATTCATTGTTTTGTGAATATTTTGGCTCTCGTAAAAGTAAACATTGGTGAATAAATTTTTCCGTAAAGCGTGTTATCCTCATTAAGATATGATGCAATTTTAAATTCTTGACATCAAAATGATGTCAAATTCACTTAGGATTAAAATTTAAAATAAAAAACTAATTTCATATTTATCATAATTGTTACCATAGTAACAAAATCCATTAGCAAGGACATATTTAGGGAAAAGGAGTTCCGGTCTTCATCCCCCCTCCCAAAATTTCAATTCTTTTTAAACAAAATAAAGTCTTTTTGAAAAAAAAAAGAGTTCTTAGTTTAGGAAAACAAAAATACATATTATGAAAAAAAAAATAAACATTATTTTACAGGAGTTTTTAAATTCTTAAATTCTTAATGTTACTGTAGCTATTTTGCAGATTTTCCTTCGCATGTCTAGCAACAGACTTATTAATTTACCCGAAGCTGCGCATGCGCACTATGCTCTTACCATAGCAAATGCAACGTACCTTTGACCTCCTACATGATACTTGTCCTTTAATTTTAATTCATGCTTTTTTTTTACAGCAAAATTAATTAATCTGTCGCTGCTAAGAAACCAGGGACTATTAAAAAGTCTCCTCATTAATATATTTTTTTGCTGCTTATCTTTGAATGAAGGTCTTATGTGCATTTTATTAATTGACAAAATTTTTAAATACTGTTCTGATTAATAGATTTCAGGATACGACAGTGAAAATCTGAAAATGATACGTTATCTTAAATTTTAATAAATGGCTAAACTCCTCAATTGATCGCAAATAATAGAATTTACCGAATTATTTCGTGTGTGGTGCATTTTTTGCTTGAGGTAGTCTGTTATTCTGATTGAGTTTCGAAAGGGATTTGAAACTCGTTACATCAAAATGACGAGGATCTATCTCGCTTACGAAAACTCGGGACTCTTGTTTAAAAATAGTTTATTGATTTTTCAAAAAAGGGCAATTTTATTCATTGTTACTGTTTCAAAGACAACCAAACCGCAAGACATCATAGCGAAATTTTTAAGCAGCTGCTATTGAATTCAAAATCCTTCTTTAATTAAAAATTCGTTAAAAATCTCCTAATTTAGATTCTCCCGTCCCCCTCCATTTTTCTTTTGAAACCGTCAAAATGAATGCTCCGTCATTTGACAAAATATTAAAAAGTTATGATGGATAGAATTCAAGGTGCAACAATTTTTAAATTATTTTACGAAAACTCTCTTTACGAAAACTATCTTACGAAAAGTAATTTTCTTTAAAAAATACCCAAAAATCTGCAAATTATGTAACACAGTCATAACAAACTGTTTTTAAAAGAAAATTTTGTCTGCTATCCGATGATCCAAACATCATTTTATTGCAATAAAATTACCGACGTTATTACGATAAAATTACCGGCCTAAAATGCCAAATATCACAAAAAACATAAAATAAAACATTTTCTGATTCGAATTTCGAAAAACTCGCTCTGAGTTGTGTTAGGACATGTTCTAGTGAAGCCGTATACAAAATTTGGTAGGTCTGTGACAACTCGTTCTGACGCTGTGCGATGGAAAATGCATGTGAAAGAAGATCGGAGGTCAAATACCTACCTAACTACATACATACATAAAAACCTACATATTCCGCTACAAACTTATACTAGACTCCGCTTCAAGATTTTAAATACAAAATTCTACTATAAGATTTTAATGTACTACAAAAACTATACAAAACTCTGCTACAAAATATTTTAAATATTAAGTTTCTCTCTTAAATAAGTATGATCTCAGCAGAAAGAATTATATTTCAAGTTTTTTTCATCTTAATAAGTAATATTATAATTTCAATAAAAGTGATTTAATATATCATATTTTTTTTCAAATAATTTATTATAATAATCTTAGTAGAAGATGTGATTTAAAGCTAAATTTCTATTACAGGTATATTTACCCAGCAAGCGCAAATCGGGAATACGTATAAATTACGTATTCCCGATGCCGAAATGTCGAAAATAGGTCGAGGAAAAATTACAGCAAAAAATAGCGCTTAAAAGAGATCAAACATACACTGCGTTGTCGACGTTATAAAGAGTCGTTCTATGTTGGTCAGGGAGGCGGCTGATCTTCGACTGTTATGTTGGTCACCCTCACGAGGTCTATGTTCCGTCAATAGATCGCCAATTTTCCGCTCATGGCTTCGGTGGTCTGAGAGACCCCCAGCCAGCCAACATTCGTTTAAAATACATACTTTCGACGTTGGAGGAGCGTAAATCTGTCCAAAATTTTTTCAGCTTAATTTATAGTCAATTAAACGTCGAAGAAACGGACAAAACATGGAGAAATTTTTTCAGCTTAGTTAATAGTCAGTTGAACGTCGAAGAAACAGTGCAAGGGAGATAGACGTTACCGGGTCCTTTCGCATGACCTCTGACCTGTCCACCCCACCCGATTTCTCAGAACTTTGCGGGCGCTGTCGTCACGTCACAGATGCCTTTTTTTCTTCTTTTTTGTGTGTGTATTCGGTCGTGGTTTGCTTCGCAGTATTGTAATGCAAGAGTACACTAAAGCTCCATTTTCATCGGGTGGTCAATGGCTGAGCTCAGCTGCGCTGCACAGAAGAGTAAATTTTCGGTAGTTTTCACTATAAAAGTGGATATTTTTCAAGAATATCTTGGAATATTTTCAAGTTTAATACTAACACGATTTATCGTTAGCTTGACATATATTATTAAGTTTGGCTGGCTGTCTTTAAATTGTGTTGGCCGGTGTTGTTAAAGTTTGTCGGGGTAACTACTAATTTTAATTCCGCCCGACAAAATTTTAGAGGTGAGTTAAATAATTATTTAACTAATACTTATGTGCTTTGATCCTTTTAATCATTTTCTTTTCACTCGCTAATTATAAATCTTGTTACTTGTTATTATAGAGTGAAATATATAGGTACAATTACCATAAAATCAACTGCTTACCTTAAACATATACAATATTTTATTCCCATAATAAGCATGATTTTACTTGATGTGAGCTTACTATAACAAAAGTCAACTATTATTGCATTATCGCTTAACTTACAATGAAATAGGTTAAAGCTTTTTATGCAAAGGTAATTTTTTTTCTTTTTAAATTGTATACTAATATGTATGCATTTGGTATGTAATTTAAACCTATTTGGAGTAGTAAAATTTAACAAATCAAATAATTAAGGGGATGGTGGGCTATGACATTACCAAAATTTCGCAATTTTTTTAATGTATTCATATTCTATGATGTTTACTGTACCTGAAACAAAAAACTACATGTCTCTAACTTAATTAGTTAAAAAGTTATAAGCGTTTAAAAAATGTAAGTATCTCATAAATGGTCCTTTAAATGTCCGAAAAAATGCCTTATGTGCAAAATGAATATTTTTTGCAGATCTGTGTCTTTAAAATGTCCCTTGCGACACAATTTTTGAAGTCTTAGAAATTTCATAACAGAGACTCAAGATACATATAAGAATAAATTTTCTTATCCGTTTTAATTTTGGTGATCATTAAGATTATATAAATTCAATATAAGTTTATAAAAACATGAAAATTTTATGAAAATTCAGTGTTAACGTATAAGAATACTTCCTAAAATTTTACTTTTCAACGAATCTCTAAATTAACAAGACAATTTGTTCGGAATACATTTTTGAATAATAACAAGAGTAAATTGAAGGAAAAAATTAAAAATTGGAGCGCAAGAGACATTTTTTCGAAATTCAAATTTTTTTAAATTTAAATTTTAAAAATTTATTTTTATATTTTTTAAGTATTTAATTTTGTCATACTTGAAAGCATATCTATACAAAAATTCATAATTTTTGTCAAAAATTAAAAAAAAAACTTTTATAACGTCCACGGTCCCCTTAAGAGAGATAAATAAAAAACTGTTTGTGTAATGAAGTAGACAAGATTTTTCTCGTGGGACGAGGGGGGGGGGATTAAAATTTATAGATAGAAAACTTGTTCTTATTTTATTACAGAAAAAATGTAATAACAAAAGCAGGCTTACTCGTCCAATAGGTCGTTCCTTGACGATTTCGTCGAATCCTGACAATTTATAAACGTACTAATTATACCTCAATTTTGGACAATTAGAGAATGTGTGAGTCCCATACTAATTACATACATCGTGAAAGCATGGAAATTCATACAGTTCTTATCTTGCGCACATGCCGTTTAAAAAAAAAGGAAACATTTTATATTTCTAAGTATAAAACATTTTACTACTGGTTTTAGTTAATGAAAAGCGATTTTGAATTAAATGTTCAGTAATAACAAGTTTTAAATTAACTTCTGATCGTTTAGTTAAAGTCATAAAATATATAAGTTTGAAAATATACAAAAATATATTAAAGTTAAAAATATAATCTTGATTTTGAATTTAACTGATAAGTAACTCGCATAAACTGCTTACTTATGTCGCTATTTTACATATTAAAGGATTTTCATTTTTTTCCCGGTACATTTTATTAATCGTTTTGACTGTATTAGGTATTTTTAATAAAAAATTATTTAATCTACTGTTATAAAATATCTAAATATTTTCATATATTGGTGAAAAAGTAACCTTTTTTTGATATAAAATAAGTAAATTATATTTACTGTTAGTAAAATTGCATTTTAAACTGTATTAGTTAACTAAATTTACTAATATTTATTTAATTTTTTAAGTTACTTTTTCACCATTTTTCACCAATATATGAAAATATTTAGATTATTTATAACTTTGATTAAACAGCGCCCCCTCTTTTATTGAATATGCCTAATACAGTTAAAACAATTCATAAAATGTACCGGGAGAAAAAGTAAACCCTTTAAAATGTAAATTAGAGACATAAGCTATTAATGCGAGTTACTGATCAGTTAAATTAAAAAAAATCAAGATTATATTTTTTCTTTAATATATTTTCTCTGTGTTCAAATTTTTATGAAAGTGTATTTTGTAACTTTATCTAAACGACCAGAACTTAATTTAAAACTTGGTATTTCTTCATATTTGATTAAAAATTACTTTTCATTAGCTAACAAACTAATAGCAAAATGTATTTTATAGAAATTTAGGTGTTTCCTTTTAAACGGCAAAAGTGCACAAGATCAGAACAGTTTAAATTTACATTCCTTCACGACGTATGTAAATGGTATGTGCCTATTCTCTAAATGTCTGTAATTGCGGCATAATTACTACGTTTATAAATGGTCAGAATTCGACAAATTCTGCGAAGTCTTTAAAGAACGACTTCTATTAGACGAATATAAGCCGGTTTTCTCTGTCCTGTTGAAGCAATTCGAAAATGTATAACGTAAAATCAACCACTATGAGCTGAATTATGAGCGTTATAGCGACGAGTGTTCGACCAATATCGAGGATTTTCTCTTCCTGGCGGTCATCTTTTTTCATTCTTGCGCCGTAGTTAAGCGAGATTGTTATCTCTCACGGTCACTCGTCACGGGTAATATGCCGTCTAGAAGTTCAGCGCTCGACGGGCAAACAGGTGGACATATCCAAATATTTTTAACGTCGATGATTACGTCGAAACTACGTCGACGGCGACGTTAATTCGATGTATCGTGGCTGGCTGGGTTATCGATACCTACTTATAAAATGGCTGAGCTATATTTTAAAAGCAACCCTACTAGCAATTTTGATCGGGCCGTCATCGGCTGGCTGCGTGGCCGGTGGTAGCCCGAGCAAAATTGCTAGTAGGGAAAGGGTTAAAAGGTTTCATTTTTATTTGTGAAAGGAAATAAAATTTAATTACATTTAATTTCAATAATTGGTACTATTCGTTTTGACTATAAAGATGAGAGATAGAGGACTAATTATTAATGTTAATTTTCCATTAGTTTGATTGTTCTGACTTTGTTAACTATGTTGCATGTATAAGTATACCAAAGTAGTAAGCCTAATCTATGCAAATAAAAGTAGACTTCTGTCTGTATAGTAATTGGAATTCAAAATTTTGCTATTTCTATCAGTTTCAAGCACCTGGGAATCCAGTACGAGCGTCAAAAAAAGTTTGTCTGTCTATCGTTCTGTCGCTATGTCTGTGACGCTTTTTTTATTCGCGCATCACGTAAAAATGACTGAGGCTAATAAAACGAAATTGGGTGACAGGATTGGCGGTCACGCAATTTAAACTATAAGCGTCAAACTTTTTAAAAGATTTTGATGAGAGTTTGAGATTTTGCTCAACTTGTTTCAAACTGTGTGAATCTTTGTTCGCGTAACATGTAATAACAACTATAGCGGATGAAATGAAATTTGGTGGCGTGATAGGCGGTGACTGAACTTTAACTATAAATGTCGAATGTTTTGAAAATTTTGTTTAGATTTTGAGATTTTGCGAAAATGCGCATCATTTGAAAACGACGGAAGCGAATGAAATGATATTACGTGACATGATAGGTGGTCATTCAACTAAGCTAGAGGTGTGGAATAAAAAAAAAATTGATTAGATTTTGAAATTTTGTGAAAATTCTTTCAAAATGCGATCATATTGGTTCGAATATCACGGTACTATAGACTAAAGTGAATGAATGGTATGAAATTTGGTGACATGATAGGCGGTTGTTCAACTTAAACTATAGGAGTTGAATTTTTTAAATATCTTGAATAGATTTTGAGATTTTGCGAAAATTATTTCAAAATGCGTAAATATTCGTTTGCAAATCACATAATAACGACCAAAGCTAATGCAATGAAATTAAGCGCTTAGCGGGTGGTCTGGTCACTATTTAATTGTAGGTGTTGAAATAACAAAAAAAGTTTAATTAGATTCTGAGATTTTGTGAAAATCGTTTCAAACTGTGTAAACATTTGTTGCGCATCATGTATTAATGACTAAAACATATGAAATGAAATTGTGACATGATAGGTGATCACTAAACTTAAACTATGGGTGTCGAATTTTTGAAAAAATTGTCTATTTTCCAAAAAAATTATTAAAAATGCAAAAATATTTTTCGATTACGTATAAACCTAGTGAATTAATAAAATTTATTATCGCCACAAGTGGTCACTAAAACTATAGATGTCAAAGTACTTTAAATTTTTTATAGATTTTGATATTTTGAGAAAACTTTGAGAATATTTGTTCCATTCCTGAAAAATGGCAATGGAATTGAATGAAATTTGGAATTATGGTGGATGCAAGTTAATCTAAACTCTAATCCTGGAATCTTTCAACCTTTTAAAGCGTGGTGTCCTCGCCGACTTTGACGTTTTGACTGTTTTCAGTCCCGAAGAATAAATTTGATTTCTATAAAAGTACTTGAGGGTGACACAGTTACACGATAATCCTTTACTTTGTAGCACACCATTTCCCGTAAAAAGTGTAGATTATCGGTAAAATTGTCAGGATTATTTTCAACAGCACTGGCATCTGCTGAAAGCTAGAGAATACGGTGGAAATGCATTGATATAGAAGAACAACTGGACAGACTGCCCAATGCTGATAAAAAGGTCAGCCGTTGCCATCGCTCGATTTAACTACCACCAAGATGGCGGTCGATCGAATCGTTCATCGTGTGCCACAGATCTGGAGACTATTTTTTATACATAGCCAGAGATCATTTTTTAAGCACACAGTTGGCTGTACGCGCACAACTTGCTGTGCCAAAAAATCGTCTCTAGATCTGTGGCCCCCGATGAACGATTCGATCAACAACCGTCTTGCCGGTAGTTAAATGAAGCGATGGCAACGGCTGAACTTTTTCAGCATTTTGAAATGGTTGCCTTTCAAAGGGTCAACAATACACAAGAGTTGTGATTTTGCTTTCCGCACTATTGCCAATCTGTTAATTTCATTCTCACGAAATGCTGACAAAATTTCAGACTTTTTGGAAATTTGCATTGCGTACTAACCCGTCAATTATGGGTGCTTTAGCTGATGTTCAATAAAACTAGCTAAAGTATAAAAGTTAAATCTGGTTTTAATTGTGTTTCTTGCCTTCCTGTAATAAGTGAGCTACATCCCGCTATTTTTAAGCCACATCCCGCATTTTAATAGAGAAACTTCCGTAAATCCGTGAACAAAAATTGGCAAGTCTACTTATGAGCTACATTTCCACAAAATTTCGTTCAAATCGGTGATTACAAGGCATCGCCCTCACCTTGTAAGAATTAATATTTAATGAGAAATTTTTGGAAAAGGCGTGTTTTAATATAACGAAAAAAAAAAGTTCCGTATAAGAAAACATCATTTTCAACATAAAATTTGAATTGAAAAAACGGACTTACCCAAACGTTGTACAAATACCTGAAAATTGGTTTTATTTGTAAATAAACATTAATTATTTAATTGCTTTGGCTACGGATAGCTATGGGTAGCATTCATATACATAATTCTGCTTGGTGCTGCATTCAATACATATTTTTTAAACTAAAAGTTTTATAGATAATTTTTGAAAAGACGGTGAACGTATATTGTCGTTCAACTCTAGTGACGCTCGAGCATAGAACTCGGAGTGTTAAATTCAGAGAAAATAAACCATACTTTATAGCATTTGTGATCAGCTGTACTATATGCTACACAAAAGAACATTTCCCCTAGAAAGTCCAACTTCCGTTACAAAGAAATTACAAACAAAAAATTACTTTATTCAGTGATTTAATCATAATAAAAACTAATGAAAATAAACGTACTTTAAAGAGCTGATAACAATTCGCAAGAGAATAATCAAATTATCCACACTTTACGTTTCAAGAGAGTCAATAAACATTAGCCGGTGTCAGATTAAATTTTGATCAATAAGCTAGATGGACTGCATCCCAATTCAGTTAATTCATATAGCTCTTTTATGCAGAACCTATTAAGTGCTATTTATGTGATGGTGCATGACATGTTTCCAATACGTGTAGCAAGCCGTGAAATCTGAAAATTTAATTACATAAATTGTGCCAGGTTGTAAATGATTTGCTATTCGCAATGAAGGATGTATCCATACATCAATTTGCAAATTCTCGAATTATTTTGCAAGTAATAAGAATTTATTTAATTACGTGAGGATTTTAAAGTCATGTACAATTAAACCTTATCAGTGCATTTATTTATTTTGCAGGTAGCAATGAATTTAATTGAAAATTTTCATGTAGTGTGCGATAAAAAATTGCTTCACTAATATGTAAAAAGTTCAGTTTTAAGTGGGAAATATCTATCATCCAACACAAAACTTCAGTGCTCAAACTATGACTTTTTTAACAATTTCAGACCTGATTAAATAATTTTGATTTTTGACAACTGAAACTAAATTTGCAGTTAAAGAGTTAAAATAAAAAATCCTGACTATTAAACGCTTGAGAAAAATTGGTTTTCCTTCATGCACACGACTTAGGACATCCATCCTGCCCGGTAGTGTAGGCAATTTTTTGTGTTTTCTGTTGTGGTCTCGAAGAGTTGACCTGCTATTGGCAGTACACACAGCAATAGAAACAAGTTATGCAAAATTGGAAACGACATGATGTTTTTCTTTTATCGGGGCTTTATCGCATCACTAGGGGAGAATGTATTTGAGAGAGTGATCGAAGGATAAAAAAGTACTTGTTACTCATTCCATACAAATATCTCTGTAATGTTACGAATTTCCGGGGCAACCCGCTGCTCTGGGGCTTAAAATGGTTTAAAATTCGTATTCTACGCTTCAAATAGATAAATTTTGCTTTTTGTTGCATCAAAATCGGCCAATTAGAACCGGAGATACGGAGGTTTCGGTTTCCCATTCAAATATATGGGATTTCTAGAAAACTCGAGAAATATTAGTCCTAGAGCTTAGATCTCTTCACTTTTGAGGACTTATTTTTGGCGCCAAATTTGGCGATATTTCGCCAAAAGTCGCCAAGCGTGGCGACTTTTTGGTCATTTGGCGCGATTTTCCCAATGGGGCCTGGAAGTTGTTTTTCCTGCATTAAAACGCATAATAACCTAACATTTCTCTTCTATGACGTAATCAAAATTCACGCTTTATGTAGAACCCTCGAGAAATTGACTTTCCTGGAAACCTCTTGTACCTCCTGCGTCGGCTATTTATAGAAGCGGGCGTTGCCCCGAGTGTTCAGTGTTGATCAAGCTTTAAGAGAGTGAATACGCTTGCTTTGTGAAGGAAGCTGTGTTTCGCGCTGTTTGTGAAGCTTTGAATTTAAGTCCTGTGTGTAAATTCTTCATCGCTGAGTCTTGAGAGACTGTTAGTGTTATTTCTCGTATATTTTCACTGAATTTTTGCCTGTGAAAGTGACTTTTTTTTGTGAGAAATACAGCATTTGTGAGAGCTTCTGACCCAAGCGAATTGTTAAAAGCACGTTACTGCTAGATTGTGCTTGTGAATGGTGTACAGCTGATTGTCCTACGAAGTTCTAGAAGCAATAAAGTTTGTGTTCCATCCTGACAAGAGACTTTTTACTTGAACTTTATACACCAACTGGACTTTAGAACGACGAACCCCAGGAGTAGCAGAGTAATTCCGCAACAGTATTCTAAAAAAAGTAACTCTAGCTGTCTCTGCCGCCTCTCCTGTCAGAAGCTTGCCATGCTATCTCCTTCGAAACCGTGGGGATTTGAATTTCGACGAAGGTGTCTTTAGGAAAATTCCGGGGAAGCTGTTAAGCTGACTTAAATTTCGAAATTCCAATCGTTTTAGAAGATATTAATAAAAAACTGAAGAAAAAGCCAGGTTATTATGGTTGCCAGGTTTGGTAATTTTCACCAGCATAAAACCATTCATGTATTTGCAACAAAGCAATTCGAAGTACGTACATCGCGTGAAATTGACAAAAATGAAGTAGAATTACACCAATTTTGCGCCAAATTAAAAAGTAAGTGAAATAAATAAGTCAAAGTGTGTTACACAAAATGCACAATTTTGAAAAGTAAGTTCTCTTAGATAACAGGAGTTTAAAATTACCGACTATTCGTTTTTCTAATACAGAATAACTATAACTGATTTAAAAAGTGCATCAGGTACGATCTGGAAATAGGCTATATCTCCCGAATAAGGAGTAGGCATCCGCTAGTTCTACTATGGGGAGAAAATGAAGTAACTGTACTTGTAACCCTTGGGGGTCGTGGCTCAATAAATCTGCTATGCCATCATACGGCTCTTTAACTCCGAGCTACGCCCTAAAAGGCTACGCGTAAGGTTACTTCCTTTTCTCCCCGTAGAAGAACTAGCGTAAGCAGTAAAAACCGGTTACAGTTGTGGCTTCATTTTTTCCTCCAATGCCTCCTCCATATTATTCTCCCCTCCAAGATCTCTCCAAGCAGGGTGAATCTAAATACTGCGCGAGTTCCAAAATGTTAGCATCTAGTATTTTGAAAATGAAAAATACGAGTAATTCAAATGCAGATTATAGTAAGGCCGTTAAGGTTCAGCTTGGGTATTTGCCATCCGTAGAAGTATTTGGAGGCGTTAACTGTACCTTTGCAGCAGTTTTAGTACAGCTTGGATAGTTGCCAGCGCGGAGAGATGATATATTTCGCTGTGCTAAATCAGACAATCTGCAGAGGATTATGTATATGAATGTATGGATAACTATTTTCGCGGAAAATTTACATGAGCAATGATTATCGGTTATGAGCATGTGTAAACCCAAATAATGAAAAGTCGCCATTGGTAGTAAAATATCCTAGCTGTTCCATAGTTTTTATCAAAGGAAGCATATGAAGCACTGTTTTCTTAGAAATAATTATTAAGTATACGAAAACGTAACTCGCTAAATTAAGGAGAGCCGCAATGGATGGCATACACGCAAGGGGTTTTATAGGTTTTACACAATTAAAAATAGTGTGAAGTTTAAATTTTTATGTGTAGCTTAGTAACATTCAATCTGATCCAATCATTGGGTTTTGTCAGTGGAAATTATGCCTTTTTTCGAATAAAGTTTATTAGGGCCCGAATGCCTCGTACGAAAAGCGAGCGTAGCTAGTCTAGGGGGCCTTAGTCCTTAGTTTTTATTAAACAGACTCCTATTAGACTCGTTGCTTATCAGTGCCATCTACATTGATCATTTGTAACTATTCTGCTGTAGAGGAAAAGCTGGCTTGAAATAATCGAAGTCACCAATGGTAAAAGTTTTCATGATGAGATAGGGATAAGGACACACCACATTTGCTTTTCAATTTTTTTTTCTTTAAACTTTGAAACCAACACGTTTTCCATCAGAATATCGAAGGTTAAACAGCATCGGCTATGGTCAGTGCTTAGAAAGATGAGCACCTTTCCCGACTGATTCTGCTGTAGACTGAGTAAAGTAACGATTGCTGGTGTGCGCAAAATTTGACGTGGCTCCAATAGGTCCTCCATGTTCAAACTGAACCTTTGGAGGTGCCAATCGAGGTGCTAGGTCTCTCATCTGAAATTGGTTCAAAATTACGAGACCACTCATCGGGGGCAACGTTTCCCTACCTACTAGGTCCTCTTTTAATGTAATGACAAATTTTTTCAGCCCCTGTAGCTATCAAGCTCATAGCTAGCAGATGGTGACCCAGCCTTCAGAAAGGAAAATCTTTTTAACATTTCAATGGATTATTATAAATTTTTCATTCACGACTTAAAGAAAACTCATATTTGGAGGAAATAAACTACCTTTTTACTTTCCAAGAGAGCTTCTCGGAAACATATGAATAAATACTATCAAACTTTTCTATTAATTTTAACTATTCTTAAAAGATTCTACAATTTGAATAATCCTAAAAACAGGAAATAATTCAGGTAAAGAAAACATCACTTTCATTGATATTTGAAAATTTTATATTTATACATACACGTACAAATATTTAATACACACATGGTATCCAAGAAGTCATTTTTCCAGGTTTAATTTCACATTAGTTGTTCATACAAATGCACATTTCTTATTTGAAAAATATCTGTAAAATTAAATTCAAGTTATACAATTTTTTCAGGCAATATTCTATAGTTATTTTATAAAGTACAAAATTTAATTTTTATGTGATTTCTTGGTTCATTTCCAGCCGTTATATTTGAAATCTTTTCTAAAGTTTTATAGATGAAAGTAAATTTAAATCTGAAAAGCTTAATTTTTTGTGTATAGATTAACCCATTTATGCCTAGTGTCCCTTTTTTTGGGACGGCATTTTCGCTATCAGTTGAAAACCTTATTTATTTCTCCTAGCCTTTATTCACGTGTATTGAACCTCAAATGTACAAAATGATTTAACACTATCCAGTAGGATGTTGCCATTTCATATTTTATACAAAATGATTTTAAAATAAATCATACCTTGTTCAAGAAATTAACATCAGAAATTTATCTACTACTGCTGGTATTAGCGAAAATTGAAGAAAGTCGCAAAAATATCTGGGCACAAATGAGTTAAATAGGAAATTACTTAAATATTTGCTGAGAGAGAGAAAAAGGAATAAGATTCGATTTTTGGAAGAACACGACATGTATGCAGTACTTTTATTCTTAAACGCTCTTAATTTTTCTTAACATCAGTTCTTAATAGTTAGTTTGTGGTTCCCTGTCGAATTTCATTTCTCCTATCGCCAGACTTTGGAGTAAAAATCGAAAAAAAAAATGTGAGTATTTATTTTAAATATATATACAGCATTAAAACAACTGAAGGCCTTTCAAGATGTCAAATATTCTTTGTTGTTTACTTAAAGTAGCTCAAGAGATTTACCAAATGGTAACTGTTTATTGTTGCATACTTTTTAGTTCTAAACTTTCTAACTGTGTAGATAGTGAAAAAGATGGGATCTGTCGGCTTCTCTAAAAATACTGGCAACATCGCTTAGTTTACCCCAGTTTTGGAGACTTATTTATGGTTCAAAATTTGGCGATATGTCTTCAAAAAGTTGCCAAGCTTGGGGACATTTGGCTGGATTTTATTAACGGGTCCTGTAATGTGTGCTCTTGTACACCTGCATAGGTATGAAGCAAACAAGGTGAGCGATTGGTGGAGATTATTCCAGAAATTGCATCTCGTGGAATTTGCTCGAAGGTTCGGAGAGACTCCATAAGAAACTCCGATGATATCCAAGTAAGTTCTGTTTTGAGGTAACGCTTATAGAGTACACTGCATTGAGAGCTCAATCTGCAAAATTTCAAAAAGCTTGAAAAATATATTCCTTTGAGCAAAAAGGTAAAAATTTAGGTATTCTTTAGTTAAAATGAATACATGACAAAACCCCAATTTAAAAAATGCCTAACTCATTATATATATTATTTATTTGGAAGCGCAATAACTGGATTGAAGTTGAATGTGGTCACAAAAGCTCTGGGTTATCGTATCGACTTTACTTTTATTTACAATAAAGGAAGACATTAATAAAAATAATTTGATGATTGTAGGTTGTGATGTAATTAACATAAATATCGGTCATGTTGGCTGTGTGATTAGATTTTTCGAACAACCCATGTAAATGCCACAAGAATGGCTTGTGTGCCAGTTGCATTCAAACAAATTACCAAGTTACACATTTACTGGAAAACTATGATGGACAAAGAAATTGGACTACCCCATTAAATTCGATCACTACTCAGACACTTTTTTAAAAAGCGATCCTAGAAAATATTATATTCCAGATAGCTCATAGGGGCAAGCCGCGTTATCCGTCAGTAAATCAGTAAAAGAAACTGGCAACAGAACTGAAGGCGTTGATTATTTTTATATTGAATGAGTACGCGTGAACCTGGTTTCGTATCAAATCGAAACAGTTTTCTAAAGATGCTAATGAGCATGTTTGTGGTACAATTCAATTCTCAAGATATCTGAATAAAATTTAAAGAAAATCGTATATCCAGGTATATAATGCAGCGCTTACTTCGCCCATCCAAAAAAAATTACTATTTCTTAGGATAAGCGATGATCATTTTCACATATCAGAGTTGCGTTCAGAGGAATGCTGAAATAAAGAAAAGAAAAACTCGAAAAAATGAGTCGCTGTGTTAGTCCTTCTTTAGATTTCGTAGATTCCGATTACATTGATTTTGACCGATTGAATTAAGTAACAGTTCACTGAACATCCAATTTGGTTTCATTTATTAAATAACGACTTGCAAATCTTTTGTCACTGGTGCAAGCTCGATTTAACTGAAATTCCAAAATTTTCTTGCCATACGAAAAAAGGGGAAAAATTATTAAAATTGGCACAGAATCTGATTCTTAATCTTGTGGCTGGTAAAGCAGAGATGGATAAATTGAAGCGAGGAACATACCCAAGACGTAAGCCACGGGGGTCTAGGGTCCTACCAAAATTTAAATTTTTGTTAGTTGGATGCCAGTAATCAAGCCTTGGTTTGTAAACAAGTGTTTGCAGCTTTTTGGGCATTCCCAAATCCTCTTTTTCTGGCTACGTGTCTGATCAGAGATAAAATGCAATATAGAACTATTGTGCCTAAGTTCAGTTTTAAAGCCAGTTTCTGTGTGTCTCTAAATAAATAATATGTGTGATGAGTGTGATATTGTTAAAATTAATGTTTTAACATGTATTCATCCTAAATAATAAATACCTAAAATTAACCGAAACTGCAAAATGTAGGCCATATTGCGCCAACGGATGATATTTTTCAAACTTTTCCAATATTTTGCAGATTTATTACTCATAGAGCAAAATAACGTTTCTGCAATAGGATAATATAAAATTTAAAAGTTTTATTAATTTTATTTTATTCTATTTTATACCAATAATTTAGTTTAATGGGAAAATTTCAGACTGCTTGCGCCAACTGAAGATATTTTTGATTTAACTTTAATTTTAGATTTTTCCTTACGACAGTACGGACAACTTTTTCGCTTCATTAAAATTAAATTTCAAAAATTTAATTTTTTTCGGCCCATCACAGTATACATTCAAGATGTCTGTCATCATATCAACAACAATAATATTTTGCAAAGAAGTATTCCAAAATTTATTTCAAGCTTCTCAGTGTGGATACAAGTATTCTTTTTCATTATCGGGCGGGCAAAATTTTTAAATCAGGCACTGACAAGTAAATTAGACGAACTAAAAACAAATTTGCCAAGAATTTATTTATTCTTATCTTTAGTTTACTTCCTTTAACAGCTGTGAAAATTTATATAAATTCCAATTCTGTAAGATCATATTTTAATAGTTTAAAATACATCTAAAATAGTTAAAATTAATTTGAGTGTAGCAAAACTATACTTAAAATTATTTAAAACGCATCGCATACATTTATTATTACTTTTCTTGTTAAAAAAATAGCGAAGATTGTTAAAAAGAAACCTCATAGTTAAAAAAAATGGTTCTGAATGCAAAATTGTTTGGTCCATATTATAGAAAAGCCTTTTTTCATCTTAATTGTGCTTGTTTTATGCATTATTTTATTAATAAATCATTCAAAGAATAACCCTCTGCTCGCATGTTATTAAAGTACTTATCCGCTTACGCTTAGATCATTATTTAAATATTCTTTTTTCTAATTCACTAAAGTCCAAGAAGATATTAACGCATGTGAAAAAGTACTTTTCCTAGAATAGATACCGTATTAAATGTAATTCCCTAATGCGAAACATAAGATGTCCTCATTTTCATTCCGCTCATTATATCTATCGCTTAGGGCTAAGCCCTTTTTTAATTACACAAAATAATGAAATAATTATCGCAAGACATAATTAATTTTTTTCAATGTAGGAAGAAAATGCATTTCATTAAATAAAATTGAAATTCTCCGTGCAATTATAAAGAAAAAAGTTCATTTGTATGCAGTTATTTTTTGTACGACAGAAATATGTATTATTTTTTCACATCTTAACACATGCTTTTGTGATTTGATCCTTAACAAAAATACTTTTTTTTTAAATTTTTCATGCAACGCGTAAAGAATATTAATAAAACTATTGGCATATTTGTTCTATGTCAGTGGATACACAAGAGCTCATTGACTTGTAAAGCAGTAGATTTCTCCTGAGAAAATGATTGCTGTGTTAAGAAATATAAATGTGATTAATAATTTTTTAAGCTGGCAATGAATTATCCTTTAATTTTTTTCAAGCTTACCATGTAGTTTTCAGTAGTTTAAATAAAAATATTTTGATGAGAGTCCTTTTACTCTGCCAAAACTCAGCATCGATAAAAAAAAATATTTAGAAAAAATGTGCAGAAAAAGTGCAGATCGGAAAAAAAACCTTTGTGTAGAAGTCGTATTTTGATATCGAATCAATGCAGGACACTTCTCTACTATTATAATTCTCTACTATTATAATAGATATAATTTTAAATTGAATAATGGAGGAATTACGATGACAGACTCTGATTATCCCACGGGCATTTGGGCAGGAGCTTTGGGCACACGTGCACAAATAGCCCAAAAAACTGGAATTTAAAGCTATGTACAAGGTTACAAAACCTGAGCCAGCTATATACAGGGGTAGAAAATTTGACAAAATTTGGCACAAAAATTTTATAGTCAGATCCTGAAAGATAATGATGAGTAAAGTTATTCATGGTTTCATTGTTTGAACAAAACTTATTTCTTATTGTCCTTTCATTTAAATTCATCAATAAGACTTGTAAATTAGAGCCTGTGGTCTCACTCTTTGGTAAGTTTTCTGCAGAATTTTTAAGATTTTTTAAATTTCAGATTTTGCATCAGTTAAGCGTGGGGTATAAATGTAAAAATTCGTATGTCATTCGAATACGTTTGTGATTTACATTCCAACAATATCTAAAGCGAAAGAATGCTCAAATGGTTGCTGCTGCCGAACCTAACAGCAGCCAATGCAATATTTTCTAATGATTAATTGTGAGAAAATTATTCTGAATGACCAGGGAACCCTAAAAATTATCCCTCTTTACAAGGGTGCAAAAGATATCTCGATTTCGAAAGAGATAATCTTGCGAAATATTCTGAAAGATAATGAATCAAAATTGGATACTTTCGTACATAAAAAAAAAATCCTATTCAGGTTGGCAGCTAAATGTGTGCGTGACAATGTTCAATTGCTTGCATGAAACATGGCAGGGACTGTGTAATAATTTGAAACTGTTCTAACGGAAATGTTATTTACAATATGTAAAGGAAATTGCAAAAACTCACGAAAATGTTAGCTACATTTTCCAAACAACATGTAAATAAACCGTTTCGATTGTAAATTAGGATATTGAGATTCTAACTACTAGTTGTAAGAAAATCAAGAAATAATTGAGAAAAGTCTTCGGTTAGCAATCATCAAAAATAAAATACTTTAAATTGTTTTCTTTCGTTTAGTCAAGCTTTCAATTATAAAAACTGTAATTGAAAATTATAAAAATTAAATTAATACACTTGAGTGAATTAGATTGGGGAAAGGGAAAGCCACGAGAACTATCTCCCTTATGAGGGGATGCCTTGGGTGGAGGACCTTTTTAAGGGGTTCTAACGTGTATTCACGTTGCATCTGGAGGAAACCTCCCCAAACTCCAAACCGTTAGGTATATAGCTGCACGGTAGGCCAGAACTGTGGACCTTTACTCTCCAGCCATCCACCATGTTCAGTGTCTCAACTAGTTGGCCATGGTCCCATACGTTTAGAAGAATATACATAAATGAATAGAACTTTAATGTTAAATACACATTTTATATCACTAACCTTTCTATTAGGAAAAAGCATAATAACAGTTTTTTAATAAACATTTACTAGCGTACATAATATTTATAACTACATTTCGATAAAAGTACGTTTAAAAACAAATTTCTCCTGCTACACGATTCACTCATCGTCCATTTTCATGAGAGAGAAATAAACTCAAAATTTTAAGTATCCGTAAATTTATAGATTATTGTCAAGCATAAGTAAAAAAAAGAATTTCCAACTTTTACAAAAATTACTTTTTTATTACTCCCTTACTGGAACATTATAACAAGGAACTTATCGATGAATACATCCCTCGATCTTCATCTATATGAATGCCTTAAGCTATTTTGGAGAAACATTTTTGTAATTATTCTAAACAAGGCCTTTATTTCTCGAAAAGTTCAAAATAATTGATTTTACTACGCATGGAAAGATGATTACAAAAGCATTACCAACGGCTTTTAATGGCAGTCAGCAGACTGCAAGAAAATTTGTTTTTCAATTTATTTCTTCTTTGAATAAAGAATGCAGCCTTGTTTGGCTTAATGATTTGTAAAGTTTTATATTTTTGCCGAGTTATTTTATTTCTCTGAACCGTGACAAAAGTACAATTATATAAAACATACAACGTCTGACTATTCTGCTTGGTGTAAAATGACCTATTTTAAGATGCACTGTTTTTAAAAACAAATTCGATTTTTATTCGCATTTCATTTTACTTATTTATTTTTATAAATAAATAAGTAATTAACTATCAAGTAAGGTACTTGCAAATTTTTTAACTACACAGACATTACTATGCAAAAATATTTAACTTGTTGGAATTCGAAACAGTCATCCTAATTTCAATTATTTCACTTAATAACGGCTAAACCTAAAGACACGACTAATATGAAATTCATTTTCTAGTTACTTTTTATAAAACAATTGTACTATTTTCAAAGCTTACGAAGGCTGTGCAAATACAAATACAGTTGTTTTTTTTTAACTCTGCATGAAATGTGTTGAAATGTTTGATTTACATGCACCAATGAAAGACATTTTAACATGCTATGACCAAAAATAAATTTTAAAAACTTAAAGAATTTTTGATAATTATGTTTAGTGGCTGCATTGGTAGCGATTGTGCTTAAAATTATACTGGAATATTCAAATTAAAACCTTAATCAAAGTTATTAATTTTTTTTTTCATATCGTATCATGATGGTATCGTATATTTGATGGTGGTTATCTTCGGAAAGCTGATATTGGATATCTAAACAAAATTTACATTTCGCCTTCCACTTACTCTCGGCTAAACACGTATTAGAAATGAAATTTTGAAAAAAATCATAGTGAATTTTGATAAAATAAGAACTTTTTATTTTATTTTATTTTTTCAGGCAGACAAGTCATGCATATTTTTAAAGGACACCTATGCTCTTTGTAAGGAGATGTCAGTTTAAGAAATTCAAACAACGAGTTAAACAACGCAAAAGTATTACCTAGACACATTTTGTGAAAAACTAATCGTTTTTATGCTTAAAAATTAAAATCAGAAAGCAATCAATAATAAAAAGTTGAGACTTGTTTGTTACAGCGTCCACCTAATTTTAATGTCTTTTAAAAGTATGCATGACTTATGCCTGAAAATTGATTAGTTGCTTTTTGAACCACTCTCATATTTAGTCCGACATTTACGATTCACGAGCTTAATGAAATCATAGCTACGATTTTGGTGTGATCATAATATTACCAAGCTAGCTTGAGGGACGTTACATCAAACAAGTATCTAAAAGTTAATTTAACTTATAAAAACCACAATGATTGAAAAATAAAGTTAAATTTTATTTAAAGATGTATGAGTATAGACAGTCTTAGATTCTAGTAAATTTCGCTTTCTGTTTATACAGTTTAAGGAAACCTTTTGAAATATGAGAAAACGTTTTAAAAAGCTTTAGCAAAAGTTTTAAAAGAACTTAACAAGAAACGGCATATTATTCGCAAGTGCAGTGATCATAATTCAGCATAATTATTGCATTAAAAATTAAAGGCAGATATCAAAATATGTGAAGTTTACATTCAAATAATATGTACAAGAACTTAAAAATTAATATCTTGATGCTTATTTTTGATATAATATTCTTATTAATTAAATTTGATATATTTCTTTTGAAAAACATTTTTTATTCTACATTACAACTGAAAAAAACGGTATATTCTATTTACTCAACTGAAAAGCAAACAAAATGATATATTTATTGGTTCAGAAATATTTTTTTATTAATGTGATCGAACTCATCCTTTTAATTTTATAAAGCATAATGTCTTATTTTTAATAAACTATATTTTATGTAAGGTTGATGCATTTCGAAGTAATTTATTTGTTGCATATTTTATTTGAACTTGTTTAACACAGAAATCATGTTTTAGGATTACTCTACAGTAAACGACAAAATCTTATTTGATGGTGGTTATCTTCGGAAAGCTGATATTGGATATCTAAACAAAATTTACATTTCGCCTTCCACTTACTCTCGGCTAAACACGTATTAGAAATGAAATTTTGAAAAAAATCATAGTGAATTTTGATAAAATAAGAACTTTTTATTTTATTTTATTTTTACATATCTGTGGTGCATTTTAACCCACTTCAGTTTCATCTTTAAAAAATGAAGTTGCAAAGAACTTATTTCCTGGCATCCTTCCATGCGCGATAAACGTCAAATACGCTTAAAGAATAGAGGAAATATTATTTGACCCACGTTATTTAAGCATCAGTACTACATCGCTCTGTATCATTTTTCATAACAATAGTTTTTATTCCTTTCATTTTTTATCCTTCCTGCAATATTCTTTCACAGATGCATCCTTTTTCATGAAATAAGATAACTAAGAAAGCTAGGAAACGTATTTCATGTACGCACTAAACCTAATTTACTTTTTTGTTATATTCCAAGAAATACTGGCTCCATTACTCAATAGCATAAAACAGTATCGTATATTTTATCCTTCCTTACAGGCATTATTTTCATGCGGCATAAAAAATAGGCTGTGTAAAAATTACTTGTATTTGCAACAGTTATACATATTTGTTAACAAAAAGGCATAGTTAGACACAGTGTGTGAGTGTGTGTGATTACGGCAACGCTACACTAGGGCGATCTGCCAAGGGGGGGATGCCTTGGTAGGAGGACTTTCTAAAGGGTTCGAACGCGTATTCACGTTACATCTGGAGAAAACCTACCAAAGCTCCAGACCGTTAGATCGACAGCCGCGCGATGAGACCCGAACCCGGGACCTTCACACTTCGGGCATCTACCATTTTCAGTGGCATAACCACTGCGCCTTGGTGAGGCCATAGTTAGACACAGATTCTTCAATATAATTAAACAGTATCCAACATTAAAAGCAAATAATTTTTAAGTAACATCTTTCTGAAGCTTATTACATGATTTTTGCATGCAAGTTGCATTTCATCCCTTCTCTTAAACAATTTTATATGCTAAATTCTTAAACAATGCATGAACACGCAGGCATACATGTATTATATGTGGTTGAAATGAGCTGCATTTGTAAATGAAGGTTTTCATTATGTTACTCCTAAATAGCGTCAAAAGTAGTTAGGTCTTTTCAATAACAATCTAACAAAGTTATGATGCCGTTTTACAATGCGTGGGCACGAAACACCCACGTACTTCGGTTTACAGTGTATTCTTATGTCCAAGCTCAGACTGTGATGTCAGGTGTTCTACCCTCACATTCAAATAAGTTCAACTGTGCGAGTATGTACGCACGTAATATTAAAATTTATAGCCAGAAAAAAATACGCAAGTGCAGTAAACTAAAAATTGGACTGAGCAAAACATGATGCTATAGAATGAAAAAGGGGGTTCTTCCTCTTTTAAATTCCTTCTCCTTGAAATCCCTTCCTCTTTCCCGCAAGTGCAGTGAACTAAAAATTGAACTCAGCAACACATCATGTTGTAGAATGAGAAAAGGGGTTCTTCCTCCTTGAAAATTCGTTTCCTTGAAATCCTTTCCACCTTCTTGGAAGTGTGGGAAACTAAAAATTGGACTGAGCAAAGCATGATGCTATAGAATGAAAAAAGGGGTTCTTCCTCTTTGAAATTCGTTTCAGATGGCTCTCCCAAGATGAGCAAAAAAAAATAATGTAACGGATAATCTTGCAAGGAAACAAATAATTTGCTGTTACCATAACCTTTTTCGTATTAAGAGGCATTGCAGGGGCAAATCGGGCAGGGCGTTCCCATCCCCATCTCAGAATTTCATGATTTTCTTTTATTGTGTTGCTTTACCCAAGAAAAGAACAAATCTGAAATATTTTTGATTTACCTCTTTTAATTTTGGAGTTATGGGGGGTCAAAGTACCCCAGAGGAGCAACGTCGAATTAATTTAGGGCCATTTTTGCCAATTTATTGTCTCGACTGTGACTGGCTCAGAGGTGATTCAGAGAATTTTTTCATTTTATCCTATAATATACCTTGTATATTAACATCTCAAATTGAAAATTCATTCGAAAATTGTCAGAGCCCCAAATAAGGCCCCCCCCCAAATCAGGCGCGTAGCCAGGAAAATTTTTCGGAGGGGGGGATATACGCCTGGAAAATATTTCGGGGGGGGATATGAACTTATATGTGTATAAATAGACGGAATTTCATCACTAATTCAAACATTTCGGGGGGGGATATATCCCGATATCCCCCCCCCTGGCTACGCCCCTGCCCCAAAGTACCCCCAATTTCATATAAAATACAGTTTTTAAAGTGCTTTAAATCTTGGCTCCGACGTGATACAGAAAAAAGTTTTGCACAGTGCAGTTATATATCTTCATATAAAGTTAATCCAATGTTACAAATTTTTGAAGGTTCCCAGGGCCCCCCGGTACGGGCCCCCTAACATGGTTCTTAACGCTAATTTACGCAATTTCGCAGCATTGCTGCAGCTGAAGCCGACTTCCCACAGGATAACTATTGGCATGGAGATGTAGTATCAACATAGTAGTTTCATATTATGAAAAAAACAATTTTTGAAGGTACAATTGTTTCCAAGAAAAATCCCAAAAAGTACCTCCCTATTTGGGACATTCCAATGGCACGCACGGGGGCATTTCGGCGCTACTTTTAGAAGTTTAATCGACTGTATCAGTATTGAAAATTAACCTATTCTGCATATATCACAAGCATATCCTCCATATATCACGAATAGTTATTTTGCAGGGACACTCATAAGAATTCATTACCCTGAATGGGGATCTCTGCAACTACTGAACCGATTCGAAAATTTTTTTCACTGATAGAAAGCTGTACTATTCCTGAGTATTATAAACTACCTTTCAGCATGCAGCATAACTAGTTCTTAGACAGGGACACTCAAAAGAATTCTAGCACATGACGCTATATGGACATCTCTGTAACTACTGAACCGATTCTAAAGATCTTTTCACTGAAAGCTACACTATTCCTGAGCAACATAGGCTAAAATTCATGCATGCAGCAGAACTTACAGGAACACTCAAAATAATTCGTAAACATTGTCGTTGCTCTCTCCATTCGCCACTCAAATTTATTCAAATTTTATTAAACTCCATTCAAATTTTTGAACAGTGCAGTTGCATAGCTTCATATAAAGTGAATCCTATGTTAAAAATTTTTGAATGTCCCAATTCCCCTTGGTATGGGGACCCAAGCATGGTCCTTAGTCTAATTTATGCAATTTCGAAGCATAGGTACTGCTGGCTCTGACTTCGCACATGAGAACTATTCGCATGGAAATGTAGTTTCAACACAGTAGTTTCATATTATGAAAAGGTATATTTTTGGATTACTGTGTTAAATTTTCTTTAGAACGGTGATGCTTTCAAAAAATATGTCTTTTTATAATATGAAATTACTATGTTGAAACTACATCTCCATGCCAATAGTTCTCATGTGCGAAGTCAGAGCCAGCAGTACCTATGCTTCGAAATTGCATAAATTAGCGCTAAGGACCATGTTTAGGTCCCCGTACCGATGGGCCCTTGGGGATTTCAAAAATTTTTAACATTGGATTCACTTTATATGAAGATATATAACTGCGCTGTTCAAAAATTTGAATAGAGTTTAATAAAATTTGAATAAATTTGAGTGGCGAATGGAGACAGCTACGACAATGTTTAAGAATTATTTTGAGTGTTCCTGTGCATGAATTTTAGCCTATGTTGTTACTCAGGAATAGTGCTTTCAGTGAAAAGATCTTTAGAATCGGTTCAGTAGTTACAGAGATGCCCATATAGCGTCATGTGCTAGAATTCTTTTGAGTGTCCCTGTAAAAGAACTAGTTATGCTGCATGCTGAAAGGTAGCTTATAATACTCAGGGATAGCGTAGCTTTCTATCAGTGAAAAAAATTTTCGAATCGGTTCATTAGTTGCAGAGATCCCAATTCAGGGTAATGAATTCTTATGAGTGCCCCTGTAAAAGAACTATTCGTGATATATGGAAGATATTTTTGTGATATATGCAGAATAAGTTAATTTTCAATACTGCTACAGTCGATTAAACTTCTAAAAGTAACGCCGAAATGCCCCCGTGCATGCCATTGGAATGTCCCAAATAGGGAGGTACTTTTTGGGATTTTTCTTGGAAACAGTTGTACCTTCAAAAAATGTTTTTTCATAATATGAAACTACTATGTTGATAATACATCTCCATGTCAATAGTTCTCCTGTGGGAAGTCGGCTTCAGCTGCAGCAATGCTCCGAAATTGCGTAAATTAGCTTTAAGGACCATGTTTGGGGCCTTGTACCGAGGGGCCCTGAGGTCCTTCAAAAATTTTTAACATTGGATTCACTTTATATGAAGATATATAACTGCAGTGTGCAAAAATATTTTCTGTATCACCTCAGAGCCAAGATTTAAAGCATTCTTAAAACTGTATTTTTTATGAAATTGGGGGTATTTGGGGGGGCCCTAATTTGGGGCTCTGACAATTTTCGAATGCATTTTCAATTTGAGATGTTAATATATAAGGTATATTATAGGATAAAATGAAAAAAATCTCTGAAGCACCTCTGAGCCAGTTACAGTCGAGACAATAAAGTGGCAAAAATGGCCCTAAATTAATTCGACGTTGCTCCTCTGGGGCACTTTGACCCCCCCCCCCCCCATAACCCCAAAATTAAAAGAGGTAAATCAAAAATATTTCAGATTGGTTCTTTCCTTGGGTAAGGCAACACAATAAAAGAAAATCATAAAATTCTGAGATGGTGACGGGAACTTTTTTCTATTGACCTGCCCGATTTGCTTTTGCAACGGTTCTTAAATACAAATGAAGCTATCGTCGAAATACATATGCATACTTTTGGTGATCCAAAGGTACTTTAATAGTAGGGGAAAGTTCCCAACACGATCCTCTTAAAGGCAAAACTTGCATAAAATAACATAAATGCCACGATATTTTACACTGCATTTTTGCATCATACACATATTTTAATAACCTACATTCAGTAGCGAAAAAAAAAAAAATAGAATTTTGAAAAAGAATCCAAAGGATCATTTTACATTCACTCAAGGGCAAAATGATCCTACATTTGAAAATAATTGTAAATTGTTTTCAATTGGCTAAATAAAAGATGTAAAAGTAATTATGACTACACATAGTGAAATAAAATATGTTTTATAATCACATAGTATGCATAACTTAATTCATGAAAATTTTAAAATAAAAAAGTGTCACAAATAGTTAAATGGAGCATTTCGAAAATATAATTCAAAAACGTATGGCCTACAATAAACGCAGAAATAAATTAAGTAATGTAATGGGGAATCACGCATTTTGAGAACGTGCGAATGGCTGCCACGATGACTAGGACCCAGTACTGGGCTTTCTTCAGTCGATGGATCATTTTACCCGTCGGTATGGGTGCCCACTCGAGGTCATATTACTGGAACACGCCGAGAAACATCACAAACAAAGCAAGTGTAATTCACATCCAAAAACAGACCCTTTTATTTCGTATAACTCTAAAACTGTTTACTGTAGAATGTTGAGACTTTGTATTTAGAAATAGCGTAACATACAATTGTGCATTTTTTTATTGCAATCGACTGAGTAATTTATTTACAGTGTCAAACAAAAGACTTTCAATACATTAACCCTATGACTGTAACCTGGGGTCCACGCGGACCCCAGACACATTTATCTAGTTGCCAAAAAATATATATCTTTCATTCAGGGGTCATAACCAGTGACATCTCATCATATCATCAGTATAACACAGGGTAAAAATTTAACTGCATAAATGTCAGGCGTTGTTGTGATTTTTTTTATTTGAAACTTATATGTCACATTTCTGTAACCTGGTATTTTCTGTAACATTGGGGTCCGCACGGACCCCAATGTTATTCAGTGTGTCTGAGAACGATTGGACATATTAAAAATGAATAAAAGATATAACTAGGAAAAATAACGGTTTTTTGAAAACACAACACATTTCTTTTCACAACAGTATTCTTCCCAGAATTCAATAGATGGTGCTATGTGACGTGCCAGGTGTGATTGCATTTTTCTCATTTCGCACCGTTCAGTTGAGAACTTTCATTTGACGTTGCAACATGTCTCGAAAAACAGTTTCGATAGATGAAGCTATACGCATGGTACAAGCAAGTGATAGTGAAAACGATGTAGATTTAGATAGCTTTGGTGAATCTTCTGAATCTGAAGAGAATGACGTGGATAATATTCAAGATCCAAACATTGAAACCGATAGTGAATCGGAGAGTGAAGAGAATAGTGACCATCAATCTGTATCTCGTGAAAAAGCTCGATACTCCAGTCCGTTGAATCAAGCAGAGACTTTTGTATCTCCATCAGGACGTAAGTGGACGACAGAAGAAAGTAATTCGGTACAAACTTTGGCAGCACACATTTTGCACGAGAGTAATGGAACCATCGACGTCGTTTGTTCCTGAAATACCTTGGGAGAGAGCTGGTCAATGACTTCATTCAAAAAAGACTCCAGAACAGTCAATCTCTGCAACCTGGAGTTCGCCTCTCATTGAAATCTTTTTGAAATTCCGAACTTCCATGCTTCAGCTACTGGATTCAGAAGTCAAGAGCAAAATAAAAAGGTACGATGCCAGCTATGCCCACGTTCCTTGGATAGGAAAGTAAAGAGTCGATGCTCTAATTGTTATACTCCGTGTTGCCCGGAACATCAGAAGACCGTGTTTGAGTTATGTTCAGTGAGCATTTAGAATCAGGTAAACATGAATGTAAAATTAATATTTTCTCAGTTTTATAAATAAAATTGTTTTAAAAATATCCGAAAAGCGTTTATTAATGAATAAGATAGTTAAATGAATGTAAAATTAACTTTAATTACATAAAAATTATAGAAAATATGTAAATTTACAGATGGGGTCCGGACGGACCCCAGGTTACAATGGGGTGCATTACGAAACGATACAGTTACAGGGTTAAGGTCAGTGCATACCTTCAATGCATTAAAAGTTGTGATGAATCATTATATTTCGGCTATGACCAAAATCCCACTAACTATCTCAATCTTGTCAGCTTTTTGCGAAATATCACCCAATTAGGTGCCAAAAACAAATCTTTCAAACTGAACCCAGCCTTCCGATATCTCACGTATTTGGCTAGCAATTCATAAACCATACTATTCCCAGACAGCACAGCAAACTTGCATCAAACTTGATTTATCAAGTCAGTAAACTTGAATTAAGCTTGAAAATTTCAAGCGTGTTAGCTTAATCAAGCTTGAATCAAGTGTTCTAGTTTACACTTGCCCAGCTTGCATTAAGCTTGACATTTCAAGCTTGAATCAAGCTTGACATAGCAAGCTTAAAAAAATTTCCTAAATACACGGGGCGCCGGTCGGCGAACTCGCCCCACATATTTTACTTTGCCACGCATTTTCCCCTCTACGCTGAAATTTCAATTTAATTTAATCTGTTTCCATAAACTGTTCGCGCCTAGAATAGAACCCGGGACCTTTGGGTTGGCAGCTATCGGTTCAGCCACTGAGCCTCGCGCAAGTATGACTAAAGTTTGAAGTGACTTATCACGTCGTTTTCTCGTCAGATTGATAAGTGGGCGATGTGTTATTTGTTTCTTTTATTTTTCCATGAGATGCATCAAAATTAAAATAATGTTATGTGTGATTTAGAGACTCTACTAATAGGGAAATAAGCATAATATAAACTTAACAGCAGCACACGTTTTAAAACTTTCAAAATCGAGACAAACGGCTGATTTTGAAATCAATTTCGTAGTATAATTGTATTTTATTTTGAAGAATTTCCATATTTGGAAATATAGAATCTTTTTTTTTTTAATTCTATGGTCAGTACATTTATGACTGATGATAAATTATTTTCTAGCGGCTTGAAACCGCCTCAATCTACCACCCATAAAGTGAAGTATATTAACTAACTAACTTGTGTTAATTGTATTAAAATTTATTATTAGGGCTAATTAATTAGTTAATGGAATTACTAATGTTAATTAGATGTAAATAAAACTAAAACTCCCCGCGTGTTACACTTCAGAGGGGCTTATTCCATTCATTCCTTCTTCTTAGACTTTTCAATGCCCACTCTCCTTCTCGCCTACAGCGACAGATGGCGCCATCAGCGCAATAATCAAGCTAATGGATTGAAATATCAAGCTTGTATTAATACGTCAAATTCAAGTCAATGTCAAGCTTGATTTAAGCTTATGTGCTGTCTGGGTTATTGCAGTATTTTATCCTTCTAACGCAAAAATGTGTATAGAAGTGCACCGAAAATATTTAAGATTTAACAGACGTTCAAGGAAGTCATGTGGTGTTCACATGAGATTTTATTCTTCTGATCTTTAAAACGTCTGGCGACAATTACAGCCCACAGAAAGTGTCTGGCAGTATTGATTCAAAGTTTGTAACAATATTCTGTACAACATACTTAAAAATCAGCCGTGAGAATTTAAGTAAAGTCAGTATTATTTTTAGGTACCTGTGGCAAGTGGTACCTGACAATTAGCCGTCGGCCCAAGCTAGTAAGTATGCATACGTTTACTGTACGTACTAACACTGCTCTATCGTATACATTTTAAGAATGAGAAAATAAGTAAGGTCTGGGGGTCCAGGGATCTTGGACTATTCTCTTCTGTGTTGGCATTGCGGCAGGAAAACTGGTTATTATACCGACGACTGGAGTGGTCGCTGAAGGCGAGCGGCCCGTAGGTTGCACTTTTTTTTTTTCAAAGCGGCCCGTTGGCGGACCAGGTGGTCACCGAAGGTAAGTAGAGCGTTGGTTGCACTTTTTGGTCGCGAAGAGGCCGTCGGCAGACCTGTAGATCGCCGGATGCGGCTACGTGTAAATGTGGCCCTTAGGTACCGTGTAAATGTGGCCCTTAGGTTGCATAGCCTGGACGTGAAGCGGTCGGACCAGCTGGTTGCCGAAGGCATACCGCCGTAGGTTGCAAATTTCAGTCGCGAAGAGACCCGTGTGCCGTAGGTTGTACAAGCCAGTCGCGAGGCGGTCATCGACGGCCAAAACTGGTCGCCGAAGGCGGCTAGTTTTTCTTAAAAACCAACTCAAAATTGTGTTATCATTGAAGCAAACACTAGGCAGTTTAAGCGATCCATAAAATAGTTTCAGTTAATGCATATACATTTTTTTAAAATGTAATTATTTACGCGGTTGCCAAATCTTAGGGTTACCTAGCTACCTTACCAAAAATGAGATTTCTGTAATATAATCATGTATGTATATAACAGTGTTGTTGATAATAAAATTACGATATATACGTGTTTTTATTATCGTAGGACAATAGGCAAAAAGCTTAATTTCATAATAGAATTCAGAGCTGCGTAATTTAATTAATCATATAATCGTTTACAATTTTATCTGTTTGATTGAAGTTCAATTGAAAAATTGCTTCTTATATTCCAGATAAAAATACACTTTATTCTTTTAAATATCCAATAAACTATTCATTAAAAAAGAAAATAATGTCACCCTTTCTAACTACTTCTAGCAATTTTTCGCAAAATCCTAATGCTAAGAAATCTACTGCTCATCTAATTACCGTGAGCATTAATAAAGAAGAAAATAACAAAGACCTTTTTCTTTCTAACCACAACTATACTTCATCCTTATTAAAAGTATTATATTCGCCTTATTCTCCCAAGGAATAAATAGGAAACTCGTTGTGAAAATCCATTAATTATCTGTCTATCTAATTATGCTGTTATTGACACAAACTTGAAAAAAGTTAAGATAAAATGATGATTGATGAAGATTTAATTTTGAATAATAAGTGTGCTTTGTGTGCGCGATCCTCCGAATTGATTGCGGGAACTAATTACGGAGATACACTTCGCCGATTTTTCCTGAAACATTGTTCGAAAATATGTAAATTTTGCAAACATTATTCACAGCTTTAGTTTAAAATACTCTAAGGATCAAGGGTATTTCCCTTTTACTGACCTCCAGCTTTCACTTCAACCTACTTACATCCTTTAATAGTTAAAATAATTTCCTTTGAATAGTTAAAATAAATTGAAATTTTTATTCTACTTCAAAGATTGAAAGTGTAATTTAGAACTATTTAATATAGTTGCTTTTATCCAAGTTTATTTATTACATTATTTATATGGCCTAGTATCATTAGTGTTCGTGTAATTTTTACAGAAAGGTGGGTCGTCCTTTTTCATTTTTGATCTCGAATTTTGACTTAACCTATACGCTTTCATTCTTGCAAAGACACACACTCTAAAATTACCGTACAACAACTGGAAACTTTCCGTAAAATTTTACTTAAGTTCTCCATTTATATTTGAATACAGGACAATTTCCGTATATCAAGGGTCAGCGCTTCTCTGGAACGTAATTTCGACAGTAATTCACAAGAATAAAATTCTTTAAATATACGGAAACAGTATTGGCATCCCACTTGCCAGTAAAATTTTCGTATTTTCACTGATTTTTTTTTTTTTTTTTAGTGTGCAACTGTTAATACTAAATTCTGTCCTCGGCGTGCTAGATTAACACTGGAAAGCAACGCTTAAGATATCGAGAACGGAAGTGAGCAGGTTAAACATGGGTTTAAATTTGTTAAACTCAGTCTCCTTTTCCTCTGCATAAGTATTAGGTTGTAACGAAAGTTTCCCGCCACCGCAAACATCGTCAGCACACAGTTCTCGTTGGCGTATTTGCTCATATTTTGTCAAACAATTTTTGGCATTTGAAAGAAAGAGGCTTACTTTATAACACTGTGTTGTGAAATCTGTAAAAAATATAGTTATCATTAAGTATAAAGTGTCTCAAATGGAACTATCACTCTAGAGGATTAGAACCATCATTTACTTCCAGTTGTGTTGCAAAAAGTCAGCTACATAATATCAACGAATTATGAGTACAGCTTTAAGTACTATTGTTGTATCATGTGACACTGTGCCGGTTTGGTACCGAAAGTTCAAAAACAGTTATCTAAGGAGTTAGAAGTTAGTTTTTCAGGCAGATATGGCGGAAAACTTTCGTTACAACCTGATACTTCAAGGCTTGAAAATGCTATGTAGAGAAAATAGCGATTCAAGCCAATTTTCAAGCCACTGGCAGGGTTATGAATGACTTTCAACATTAGTCAAAGTTATTGTTCTAAATATTTGGACTAAATTATTCATAACAAACAATTGTGTTAACAGGATGTATTTGTCCTTTTAAACTTATA
The DNA here is from genome assembly GCA_038373885.1 of Cheiracanthium punctorium. Classification (NCBI taxonomy): domain Eukaryota; kingdom Metazoa; phylum Arthropoda; class Arachnida; order Araneae; family Cheiracanthiidae; genus Cheiracanthium; species Cheiracanthium punctorium. The sequence goes on along the minus strand of JAWZYV010001012.1, from coordinate 193,554 downwards.
TTAACACGTACTTTGGATATTTTATAATAATTTATATGTTGTTTGTCTCTCGAAATCGGTTACGTTAAGTCCTCGGCCGCATCAAAGCTCTTGAATAGATCAAAATGAATTGTTGTTTTACGAAGGTGATCTTAAAATGCTAATACAAGTTTAAATAATTTACTAATCTGTTCTGCATTGCACTATTCTATATTCATCATTACACTATTTAAGTGATTCAATCGAAATCGCTTTTTCTTAAAATTTGTCGCTTTTTTTCAATGTTGTTTCATTAACCCTGACCATTATACTCAGAATTTTTATTCTTGACAATGGTGGCATTTGACGCCTTATTTATTGACAGATGATTGGCTTTTCATTTTCTATTTTACAAGGTAAACTAAAAATCACTTTTTCTAATATGTTTAATTCTTTTTCTAATATATTAAACAGAAAGTAGAGAAATAATACTTTTTATTATTATTTCATAAATGAAGGAAAAATTAAAATTTTATTTTCAATGTCAGAAATCAATAAACACTAACATACAGTTTAGTGATTTTTAAAACAAAGGAGTTAATAACGCATTTCAAAATCATAACGCATTATTAATAAAGGTTGAAAAGTTGTGAATTATTTTTAATGATAATTAAAAATAATTTATAACTTTATGAATTATTTTTAATGATAATTAAAAATAATTTATAACTTAAGTCAATTTTTAATTATTTTCTTGGGAAACATCGCCGAATCTTTAGTGACGCTTTTAGACAAAATTATTTTTAAAATTTAATTTTTGAATAAGATTTATGATTATGAGTGCGCCGTGCAGGTTGCTTGCTCTCCAGTAATAAAGAACCGAATAGCGTTAAGCATGTCCGTAATATTCTTGGTGGTGTTTTACATATAAAACAAAACTGGCTTTTACCTATGCCTATACCTTCACTTTTAACTATACCCGATACCGGTTTTTATCAGAACCATATATTCAGTGATTATTATAAGAACTGAAAGGTTCGCTATTTAGGTGCTCATTAAATGCTTTTAATTCAAAATACTGCGCAAAATGGCTAATAAATGCGATCCTTGCGAAATAGAAATTAAAATATATTTTAATACTTTTATATTTTTTAAAATACAGATTATCATACATAACATGAAGAGCACAAGTGTTTCAAGTGGTAAAATTATTTTCTCTTTAAAAGTTCCATTCGTTAATGTAAGCGATGATCTCTTCGAGCTGACGATATGTATCCTAATTAATCTTCGCTTTTAAATGATTAATAAGCCAAAATTATCTGATTATTGTACTCCAGGGATTAATTTATACAAAAATATATTTAAAACTGTAAATTGTTTCTCTGGTATGATTGCTCTAACATATTTGTTTAACCTGAAAATGCATGTTTAGTATGATTCCCAGTGGATGCGTAATGATAATTTTTTCACTAGAAAGTTCCTTGTCTGCAATGAAGCGTTTTACTCTTTTAATTAAAAACAGACTGCAAGTATGTCTTGGTATTCAAGCATCAATTAAAAACTATATTTATACTAGCTCAGTGCACTATATATTTCGAACTATGCATTTCTATGCCAAAGTAAACAAATATCCGTATGTAGCATACAACATAAATTTTCAAATGTATTTCCTCTGAATAATAAAAATAGAGAGAAGATGAACTTCTTGAATCTAAACGTTCCTGAAAGATATGTAGGTATATGAGTCATTCTCAAAAAATATTACAAAAGGTGTCCTTTTCATTGAATGCATTGAACTTTTTCTGTCTCTTGTTAAACTTTGACATAAGGCTTTAGAGAAAGAAGATAGTCTTTCTGAACATAGTATCTGGTTTGTTTTTAATAAAAATCATTAAAATAGCGTCCGGAATGCAGGGGAAGGTGGTCCAAAATGATCCTAACACGCAAAACGGTCCACCTATGTTTTCTTAGATACAGGTAGCGCTATCTACCAGATAACACATAAACTAGTTATGCCAAGTGAAAAAGAAGCAATGGCAGTATTCAAGTGGTCACAGTATTACGCACCTAAACAGAATTCTTCGAAAAATTCGGTTTTATAGCATCTGTTATAAGATAAGCACTACCTTTTCTATTTATTTTGATATACAGTGTTTCATGTACAGAAATAAATGACTTGGTTTACAGAATAATGTATGTTTTTAGACGGGAATTACACTTGTTAAGTTTGTTATGGTTCTCTGCGTCATCCAGTTATACGACCTAAAGTGGGCAACCATATTGCAGGGTAAAATGTTCCATCGACTAAAGAAACTCCAGTACCGGGTCCTAGCTATCATGGCAGCCAACCAACCATTCTCAAAATGTGTGACTTCCCATTACATTACTGAATTTATTTCTGCGTTTATGGTAGGCTTTTATTGATTGTGACACTTTTTTACTTTAACATTTTCATTAAAAAGTTTTGTATACTATGTGATTTTAAAACTTGTTTTCTTTCACTATGCATTGCCATAATTACTTTTGCACCTTTATTTTGCCGATAAAAATCATTTTGAAATTATTTTCAAATGAAGGATCATTTTTCTTTTTGGTTGAGGGATAAAATGATCCTTTAGACACTTTCTCAAAATTTCAAAATAATCAATGCACTTTTAAAAGATTATTAAAATACGAGAAGTCAAAGCATGTTGTGGAGGCAACTACCCGGGCGCTAGAAAAAATAATTGGCGAAAATATGTTTACACTCAACATATTTAATCATCGTCCACTTAAAATAAATAAGTTCATATTCATTTTTTATTATGTATCCAAATCGAATTTCATGCTCTTCTGGAAACGCGCGGAAACTTTTCGTATTCGAAAGATTTCATTTTGTGCACACAGTCATTCTTATATCCACTATGACGATATATTTGTGGGGAAAAAAATCTATGTAATCTGGAAGAACTATTTTAAATGAATTGGAATCCCAATTGTCTAACATCATTTTCGCATGAAACAGGTAATTTTGTCACGCAAATGATTCACTTTTTTTACTCTCGGAGATAAAATAAAGCTGAAAAGAGCGAAAAATCGCTTTAAAATGAGAGAACGGGTGGATTTTCAGATTTTTAAAGTAGCGCAGATTGTTAAATATATTTTTATACATGATTATGAAAAATTTCAAGTGTATCGTACAAACCGTATAGAAGTTTTGCCCTTAAGGGGATCCTTTTAGGCCACCTTCCCCTACGATTACTTATTCAAAACTCTTTTTTCCCCTACGTAATTTTAAAAGACCAAACTGAGTAGAATGAGATGGGCAAGTCACCTTCTGACAATGACTGCTGAGAGAACTGCTCTTGAAGTCTTCAATGCTACTCCTTTCTGTGGAAGACCTAGAGAAAGACCAAAGACAAGATGGAGGGACAGCCTAGATGATTATTTTGCCAAGCTGAAAATAAGAAACTGGAGCTCCATTACAGGGAATAAGGTGGAATGGGAAAGGCTTCTGAAGAAGGCCAGGGCCGACAAAGGCGCTGTCATGCCAATGTTGATGATTGATGATGAACTTTAAAAAACAAAATGAAATTATTAAAAAATAAACTAAATTTCTATTAATGAGACATGTAATGTGAGATTATATTTCGGTCTCTTTCATACATTAGAAATAATTAAATTTATTGATCAATTTTTTTAAGGTGCTTATTATGTTTTGTCCCCCAAAATTTTATTTTTTTGTGTCTCCTATGTTAGTTTATTTTACATATCTGACTTTCCAAACATATGGTTCTGCTTTATTAAATAGTTGCCTTGATTCAGCTTTATTAAATAGTTGCTTGGGTTCTGCTTATTACATAGTTGGTTTATGTTGTCATTAATTTTCCCACGGATGCCAACTTCATGTGAATGTTTCCTTTTTTTGTAATGAAATCTATATAAATAAAATTAGACTTTTGTCTGTACATTTCTTGGAATTCAAAAATTTTGCGATTTCTATCCGTTTCAAGCACCCGGGAATCCGATGCGACCCTCAAAAAAAAGTTTGTCTGTCTGTCATTCTGTCCGTGACGCTTTTTTTGTTTAAGCATCACGTAAAAACGACTGAATCGAATGATATGAAATTTGGTGTCATGATAGGTGGTCACTCAACTTAAAACATAGGCGTCGAATTTTTAAAAAATCTTGATTAAATTTTCAGATTTTGCGAAAATCGTTTCAAACTGCGTAAATTTGTGTTCAAGCATCACGCAAAAACGACTGAAGCGAATGATACGAAATTGGGTGTCATGATAGGTGGTCACTCAACTTAAAACATAGGAGTTATATTTTTTAAAAATTTTGATTGGATTTTGAGATTTTGCGAAAATCCTTTCAGACTGCGTAAATTTGTGTTCAAGCATCACGTAAAAACGACTGAAGCTAATGATATGAAATTGAGTGTCATGATAGGTAGTCACTCAACTTAAAACATAGGCGTCCATTTTTTTAAAAATTCTGATTGGATTTTGAGATTTTGCGAAAATCCTTTCAAACTGCGTAAATTTGTGTTCAAGCATCACGTAAGAACGACGGAAGTGAATGATATCAAATTGAGGGACATGATAGGTGGTCACTCAACTTAAAGCATACGCGTCGAATTTTTAAAAAATCTTGATTGGATTTTGAGATTTTGCGAAAATACTTTCAACCTGCGTAAATTTGTGTTCAAGCATCACGTAAAAGCGACTAAAGTGAATGATATCAAATTGAGTGACATGATAGGTGGTCACTCAACTTAAAGCATACGCGTCGAATTTTTAAAAAATCTTGATTGGATTTTGAGATTTTGCGAAAATCCTTTCAAACTGCGTAAATTTGTGTTCAAGCATCACGCAAAAACGACTGAATCGAATGATATGAAATTGGGTGTCATGATAGGTGGTCACTCAACTTAAAACATAGGCGTCCAATTTTTAAAAAATCTTGATTGGATTTTGAGATTTTGCGAAAATACTTTCAACCTGCGTAAATTTGTGTTCAAGCATCACGTAAAAGCGACTAAAGCGAATGATATGAAATGGGGTGTCATGATAGGTGGTCCCTCAACTTAAAACATTGTCGTCGAATTTTTAAAAAATCTTGATTAGATTTTGAAATTTTGCGAAATCATTTCAAACTTCGTAAATTTGTGTTCGCACATCACGTAACAACTGCAAAGGTGAAAAAATGATATTTGGTGAAATGATAGGTGGTCAATCACCTTAAACTATAAGCATCTAATTAAAAAAAAAATCGATCAGATTTCGAGATTTTGTGAAAATCGTTTAAAACTGAGTGAATCTTTGTTCCCGCATTACGTAATAGCGACTAAAGCGAATGATATGAAATTTGGTCACACGATAGATGGTTGCTCAACATAAACTAAATGAGTCCAATTTTTTAAACATTTTTATTAGATTTTGAGATTTTGTGAAAATTCTCTCAAAATACGTTCAATGATGATTTCTTCAAATTTCACGTAATAACGACTAATACGAATGATACGAAATTGAGGGATATGACAGGTAGTTGCTAATCTTAATTTATAGGAGTTGAATTTTAAAAATATTTTGCTTACATTTTGAGAATTTTCGAAAATCGTTTTAAAATGCTGAAAATTTGTTCCAGCATCACGAAATAAAGACTGCAGGGAATGAAACGAATTTGGGTGACAGGATAGGTTGTCACTCAACTTAAATTCTAGGCTTCAAATTTTTCAAAAATGTTGATTAAATTTTGAGATTTTGCGAAAATTATTTCAATATGCGTAAATATTCGTTGGCGCATCACATAATTACGACTAAAGCGAATGAAATGATATTACTTAGTTACTCTCTAACCTGTAATATTTTAAAAATACATGAAAATTATAACTTCGCTTTCTTTACTTTGGCAACATACTACATTCATTTTGTGTACTCCTACAATGCTGAAGGAAGTTCTTGCTTTTTGGAAATTTGCATTCGCGAACCCGTCGAGGACGGGTACTTCAGCTAGTATATTTATAAAAATACTAGCTGAAGTACCCGTTCTTCGCACGGGAATGAATGGACTTTTTGATATTAATATTTGTTGTGATTACTATTTATTGTAATAAAGAGATATAGCAAAATGGATATCGCGTTATATTGGGTTCAATAATCATGCATACTGAATTTCAAGGTAATCGTTTTTACGGTGCAGAAGGCGATGCGGCGTAGCGCAATCTAGTGGCGAGTTTTAGCAAAACGGATACGGCAAAAATATTCTTCGCATTCAGATATCGATGTATACGAATTTTCATGACGATCGGCTGAATAGTCTTGAAGTTCATGTGTTGACGCGACATCTAGTGTCAAGTTATAGGAAAATGGATCGTGCAAAACTCTTCCCCGTGTTCAAATATCTATGTATACCTATTTTCATAGCGATCATTCGCACAGTCAACAAGTGATACACTGCAGGGCCATCTAGTGGTTAATTAAAGTAATGATTTGCTACAGCGCCGTCATGTGGCGAGTTATAGCAAAATGGTTAACGCCAAAATATTCTCATTGTTCAAATAGCTATGTATACTGATTTTCATAGCCACCGTTTGAATGGTCAAAAATTTGGCCTGCTGCAGCGTCATCTAGTGGCGAGTTAAAATAATAATGCATTGCAGTGCCATCTAGTGGTGAGTAACATCAAAAGTAACGCAGTTAGAATATATTCTTCGTTCTCAAATGTGTAAGTATAAAAAATTTTATGCCGATCGATCGAACGGTATAGAAGTTGATGCGTTGCAGCGCTATTTAGCGGTAAGTTACAGCAAATGGATAGTGAAAAATATTCTCCGTGTTCTAATATTCGCGTGTACCAAATTTCATCGAAATTGGTTGGACGATATTCGCATAGCAAACGGCTAAATGGAATAGAATTAGACGTTCTGCTGCGCCACCAAGTGAAAAGTTAGAGGAAAACGGATAGCGTAAAAAGCTTCTCTATGATAAAAGACTTAGGTCAACCAAATTTCATGGTGATCGGTGAAACGGTGCTGGAGTTTTTCAACCTCCTACAGACATACCAACATTCATTTTTATCTATAACCAGTCTTATTATACGTATATACCAGTCTCAAGTAAAATCCAGTTTCAAATCTAAGCCTCGCCAAAGTGCCAGCATACGCCATTTTGCAAGAGTTTTTTCAGGGAATCATTCGAAGCATTGACTTAGCAGCAATCAAAATGGGAAATGGTTCGACCGCCAGGCATTTATTTGAAAAGTGGAATCCCTTAATACAGCCGCATTTTTTAAATTATCAATATAACATGTTTTATTCATCGTTACCTCGATGTACTAAATGCGAAGATTTCAATTTTCTGAAATTTGGCGGATTTCCCCCAAGTTAAATCAATGTACTCAATTGGCGAGAATTCTGAAGCTACATCGCTTTAAATGCCCTAATAACTGCATTATTTCTGCACGGATAGTTAAAATTTAATGCTGAATAATAAGAAAACCTATACACTTGTTTTAAAAAATGCTATTCCCTTAAGCTCTCAGTAAATTGCTCCAAAAAGCCTAAAACTGTGCAAACCGCTAGAACTCACTCTCTAAAAATCGGCCTATCAGCCATTTTCTTTTTCGCCAAACTAAAAAAAATTACATATTAGTCTCGGATATCTTCGATCCTCATTGTTTAGCGTATAAAACATTTCATTCCTGCTCTCATTTCTTATGCGCACACGATATTATAATTAAAAAAATAACCTAAAAAAATAAACTAAAAAAATCATTATTATTCTTTTATTTTTACTTTAAGAATTTAAAACATTTTATTCGGCAAAATCGCCACAGATGGCAACCAAGATGCTTATTTCACACACTTTTTTGACTACAGGGGTTAATATTACGTAAAGCTTTCTCCGTGGAGAACATAAAAAATCTCTTAAATTCCGGGAACGGAAATTAAGAGAACCATTCAGGAGGAAAACGTTTTTAAGTGGAGTTTCAAAGTTTTAAAGTGGACTATCATTTATTCTATATTATTTTACATATCTGTGTAAAATTTCAGGCTGACAAGTCCATTTTTGTGGAATTGTATACTACCCAAATCAACAAATTGACAAACAGAATTTCATTTTTATTTATAAGATAACCTACGCTTGTTTTTAAAAATACCCTCTCATTAAATTGCGCCAAGCGCTAGAATCATAGAAAATCTGGAACACTTTCAGATTTTTAAATACGCACTAAAGTGCTATATATAAAAAGAGTTATAATCCATGGGTCTTCCCTATTTTCGTTCCTTCTTTCATTAAATTGGAAAGTGTATCATTATTCATGAGTGTGATTAAACAAAATTATAATTGATATTTCTAACATCCTTTTTTCTGGATGTAATACATTAGATGCAGAAAAGCTGCTCAGAAAAATGCACAATTCCAACTGAATGAAAATTTCAAAAACTTATACGCAGGTGTATTCATAACCCAAATAGCAGACGATTAAATTACGATAAATAGCGCCAAGAGTTAGAATCCTCCTCAAAATCACGAGAATGCTGAAGATAGATCGCTTGAAATCCCTTAATAACTGCATTATTTTCGCACGGATCATTAAAATTTACGCTGCATTCTAATAAAACCTTTGCACTTGTTTTCAAAAATCCGTTTCCTTAAGCTCTCAGTAAATTGCGCCAAGCCGGAAATTGTGCAAACCGCTAGAACTCACTTTCTCGGCATTTGAGCCATTTTATTTTTTCGCCAAACTAAAAAATTTTAACATATTAGCCTCGGAAATCTTCAATTCTTATTGTTTTGCGTATAAAACATTTCATTCCTGCTCCGATTTAACATCCACACGATATTATAATTAAAAAAAATATAACCTTACGAATATAAACTAACAAAAAAAATCATTATTATTCTTTTATTTTTACTTTGAGAATTTAAAACATCTTATTCGGCAAAATCGCCACACATGGCAGCCACGATCCTTTTTTCACACTTTTTTCACTACAGGGGTTACAATTACGGAAAGCTTTTTGCTTGGAGAACATAAAAAATCTCTTAAATTCCGGGAACGGGTGGACTTTCAAAGTTTTAAAGTGGATTATGATTTATTCTATATTATTTTACATATATGTGCAAAATTTCAGGCTGATAGGTCCATTTTTGTGGATTTGTATACAACTCAAATCCACAAACAAACAAACAAACAAACAAACAAACAAACAAACAGAATTTCATTTTTATTTATAAGATTAAGATAAGTACATTTATTCAATTTTCACTATCTATCTATATAAATAAAATTAGACTTTTGTCTGTACTTTTCTTGGAATTCAAAACTTTTGCGATTTCTATCCGTTTCAAGCACCCGGGAATCCGATGCGACCCTCAAAAAAAAGTTTGTCTGTCTGTCATTCTGTCATTCTGTCATTCTGTCATTCTGTCCGTGACGCTTTTTTTGTTTAAGTATCACGTAAAAACGGCTGAAGCGAATGATATGAAATTGGGTGTCATGATAGGTGGTCACTCAACTTAAAACATAGGCGTCGAATTTTTAAAAAATCTTGATTAGATTTTCAGATTTTGCGAAAATCGTTTCAAACTGCGTAAATTTGTGTTCAAGCATCACGCAAAAACGACAGAAGCGAATGATATGAAATTGGGTGTCATGATAGGTGGTCACTCAACTTAAAACATAGGCGTCAAATTTTTAAAAAATCTTGATTGGATTTTGAGATTTTGCGAAAATCCTTTCAAACTGCGTAAATTTGTGTTCAAGCATCACGTAAAAACGACTGAAGCGAATTATATGAAATTGGGTGTCGTGATAGGTGGTCACTCAACTTAAAACATAGGCGTCGAATTTTAAAAAAATCTTGATTAGATTTTGAGATTTTGCGAAAATTGTTTCACACTGCGTATTGTGTTCGCACATCACGTAATAACTGCAAAGGTGAAAAAATGGTATTTCGTGAAATGATAGGTGGTCACCTTAAACTATAAGCATCTAAAAAAAAACCGATCAGATTTTGGGATTTTGCGAAAATCGTTTCAAACTGAGTGAATTTTTGTTCACACATTACGAAATAACGACAAAAGCGAATGATATGAAATTTGGTCACATGATAGGTTGTTGTTCAACATAAAGTATAGGTGTCCAATTTTTTAAACTTTTTATTAGATTTTGAGATTTTGTGAAAATTCTCCCAAAATGCGGTTATATTTTTTCAAGCATCGCGTAATAACGACTAATACGAAATTTGGTGATATGATAGGTAGTTGCGAATCTTAATTTATTGGTGTTGAATTTTTAAAATATTTTTATTACATTTTGAGATTTTGTGAAAATCGTTTAAAAATGCTAAAATGTTTGTTCCAGCATCACGAAATAAAGACAGCAGGGAATTAAACAAAATTGGGTGACATGATAGGTTGTCACTCAACTTAAATTCTAGGCTTCCGATTTTTCAAAAATGTTGATTAGATTTTGAGATTTTGCGAAAATAATTTAATATGTGTAAATATTCGTTTGCGCATCCCATGATTACGACTAAAGCGAATGAAATGATATTACTTAGTTACTCTCTAACCTGTAATATTTTAACAATACATAAAAATTATAATTGCGCTTTCTTTACTTTGGCAACATACTACATCCATTCTGTGTACTCCAACAATGCTGACGAAAGTTCTTACTTTTAGAAATTTGCATTCAGTACTAACCCGTCAACGACGGGTACTTCAGCTAGTTTTACTATATTTATTTTAAACTGTTACGTCATTAAAAATAAATCTGATTACCTTTTTAAATTGTTACGGAACTTGATGGTAATAAGATTAAAGTCAAGCCAAGGTAGAATAAATGCAATGAGCAAATCCAAATTGAAGAATTCTTGTCGTTCACTTTGTTGCCAAAGGTTTAACTTAAATCATGTTTAACTTTTATATTGAGATACTTAAGGCATACCTATCCATTGTTAAAGCCTAATAACTAGGTGTATAATAAATTTATATTGATAAAATGATAATATTTCTTTTTTTATCAAGGGGAAATGTATTGTTTAGGTTAGGGGTGGTGAACCAATAGCACACGTGCCATTGATGGCACCCGACACAATATTTTGGGCACACCACCGATCAAAACGGTTTGCATTTTAATTAAAACTAACAAAGTTCATTATGAAGTGTCACGATCGAACGGTCACTTAAGTCAAAATTATTTGACGACACGTCTATGGCCTCATTAAACATTTCTTTAGAAAAAACACCGCTTTAATCCATAAAAGTTCGCCACTGCTGGTCTAGGTTGAACGTAAGTAACAGAGTGAATATATACTATCTATATAAATAAAATTAGACTTTTGTCTGTACATTCCTTGGAATTCAAAAATTTTGCGATTTCTATCCGTTTCAAGCACCCGGGATTCCGATGCGACCCTAAAAAAAAAGTTTGTCTGTCTGTCTTTCTGTCATTCTGTCCGTGACGCTTTTTTTTTGTTTAAGCATCACGTAAAAACGACTGAAGCGAATGATATGAAATTGGGTGTCATGATGGGTGGTCACTCAACTTAAAACATAGGCTTCGAATTTTTAAAAAATCTTGATTAGATTTTCCGATTTTGCGAAAATCGTTTCAAACTGCGTAAATTTGTGTTCAAGCATCACGCAAAAACGACTGAAGCGAATGATATGAAATTGGGTGTCATGATAGGTGGTCACTAATTTTAAAACATAGGCGTCCAATTTTTAAAAAATCCTCATTGGATTTTGAGATTTTGCGAAAATCGTTTCAAACTGCGTAAATTTGTGTTCAAGCATCACGTAAAAGCGACTAAAGCGAATGATATGAAATGGGGTGTCATGATAGGTGGTCACTCAACTTAAAACATAGGCGTCCAATTTTTAAAAAATCCTCATTGGATTTTGAGATTTTGCGAAAATCGTTTCAAACTGCGTAAATTTGTGTTCAAGCATCACGTAAAAACGACTGAAGCGAATGATATGAAATTGGGTGTCATGATAGGTGGTCACTCAACTTAAAACATAGGCGTCGAATTTTAAAAAAATCTTGATTGTATTTTCCGATTTTGCGAAAATCGTTTCAAACTGCGTAAATTTGTGCTCAAGCATCACGCAAAAACGACTGAAGCGAATGATATGAAATTGGGTGTCATGATAGGTGGTCACTCAACTTAAAACATAGGCGTCCAATTTTTAAAAAATCTTGATTGGATTTTGAGATTTTGCGAAAATCCTTTAAAACTGCGTAAATTTGTGTTCAAGCATCACGTAAAAACGACTGAAGCGAATGATATGAAATTGGGTGTCATGATAGGTGGTCACTCAACTTAAAACATACGCGTCCAATTTTTAAAAAATCTTGATTGGATTTTGAGATTTTGCGAAAATACTTTCAACCTGCGTAAATTTGTGTTCAAGCATCACGTAAAAGCGACTAAAGCGAATGATATGAAATGGGGTGTCATGATAGGTGGTCACTCAACTTAAAACATAGGCGTCCAATTTTTAAAAAATCCTCATTGGATTTTGAGATTTTGCGAAAATCGTTTCAAACTGCGTAAATTTGTGTTCAAGCATCACGTAAAAACGACTGAAGCGAATGATATGAAATTGGGTGTCATGATAGGTGGTCACTCAACTTAAAACATAGGCGTCGAATTTTAAAAAAATCTTGATTGGATTTTCCGATTTTGCGAAAATCGTTTCAAACTGCGTAAATTTGTGCTCAAGCATCACGCAAAAACGACTGAAGCGAATGATATGAAATTGGGTGTCATGATAGGTGGTCACTCACCTTAAAACATAGGCGTCGAATTAAAAAAAAATCTTGATTAGATTTTGAAATTTTGCGTAAATTTGTGTTCGCACATCACGTAAAACTGCAAAGGTGAAAAAATGATATTTGGTGAAATGATAGGTGGTCACTCACCTTAAACTATAAGCATCTAATTAAAAAAAAGTCGATCAGATTTCGAGATTTTGTGAAAATCGTTTAAAACTGAGTGAATCTTTGTTCCCGCATTACGTAATAACGACTAAAGCGAATGATATGAAATTTGGTCACACGATAGATGGTTGCTCATCATAAACTATAGGAGTCCAATTTTTTAAACATTTTTATTAGATTTTGAGATTTTGTGAAAATTCTCTCAAAATGCGTTTATATTTCTTCAAACATCACGTAATAACAACTAATACGAATGAAACGAAATTTAGTGATAGGATAGGTAGTTGCTAATCTTAATTTATAGGCGTTGAATTTTTAAAATATTTTGATTACATTTTGAGATTTTGCGAAAATCGTTTAAAAATGCTGAAAATTTGTTCCAGCATCACGAAATAAAGACTGCAGGGAATGAAACGAATTTGGGTGACATGATAGGTTGTCACTCAACTTAAATTCTAGGCTTCCATTTTTTCAAAAATGTTGATTAAATTTTTAGATTTTGCGAAAATTATTTCAATATGCGTAAATATTCGTTCGCGCATCACATAATTGCGACTAATGCGAATGAAATGATATTACTTAGTTACTCTCTAACCTGTAATATTTTAACAATACATAAAAACTATAACTTCGCTTTCTTTACCTTGGCAACATACTACATCGATTCTGTGTACTCATACAACGCTGACGAAAGATCTGGCTTTTTTGGAAATTTGCATTCACTAACCCGTCGAGGACGGGTACTTCAGCTAGTTAATAAATAAACTGAAGATATGTAATTATTTGAATATTATGGGTCGTTGATAATTGTTACCGGCTAAATTATGTGATAAGCACTAAAATGATTCTTTTACCTTCTTTTATTTTAATTAATGTCTGGTAACACAGTGGATGTTTTTCTTATTTCAATTAAGAAAAAAATTAATTTTGTTTCGTACAATGAGAAAATTGCATGAATTTTGATACATTTTATAAGAAGAATGAGTTTTCTTGCTGATAATTAATTAAGTTCTAGAAAGTATGAAAATATTTTAATCCACAGCGTTACATGAAAATTGTAACTTGTTTTTTTTTTTAAATGACCCATATCCTGCACGTGCTACATTTGAATTATCTATATTGTCAGACAATAATGCATGATCTTATCAGCACAGATAAAAGGCTTTCCGTCACTGAGGAAATGCTCTCTGGAACGTCGTTTTACTTCTTGATTCTGAGAGATAAATCAAATACCAAAAGTATGAAGTAATTGGAGGGAGGTGGGTGTGATGTTGACTTTCGTTCTTTGGCCTTTTTCTTGGTCATTACTGATGAAGGTAAGTAAATATTTTTTAAACAAACCATACACTGTTTTCTAAATCGTTTTGTTGATTTCTATGATGTAGTAAACATCAATCTTCTTTTAAATAACATTTAAATTCACTTTAAAAGAGGTTAGTCATTGATTCTTCGTTCGAATTTACAATTTATTTTTATTTTTTGTTTGTGGTCACGCACGATTTTCTTCGATTTTTGAAATGAAGATATAAGTCACGGTTACAGTCTAACCGCAGCTAAGACGAGCTAATGACAACCATTGTTCCTAAACAGATATACTAAGGGAGTTTCGAGACTAATGATACCACTGGGTGGTCTTAAAATAGATATTAGAATACACTGGTGGCGACGTAATTTTTCTATAGCTAATTTGTGAAACATTAGTTCTATTTATATACTTGCTGTTTTTTTTAAAGATTTTTAGTAAAAATAGTACGGGTTGTGCAAATCAAGTGAGTCAAAAAAATATTGAAATAATGTCAAATTAATTTTAAAATGTTTAAACGTCTTTCGTATTAAAATTGATAGATATTGGGTTTTTTTTTAGGGGGATGGGGAGGGTATGTCTGCTCTGTACTTACTATATGGTACAACATTTTCATTAGCATTGTTGTGAATAATGAATACAAAAAAATCATAAAAAAAGATCTTCTATGACTCTCAGCTCACCCTATGTAATTGCAATGAGCAGAGCGAAGTTAGAGTAGATTTGTTTGTGTTGTTATAGCAACGTTACGCATGAGCTGTCTGCCTAGGTGGGGTGGTGTCTTGGTTGGGGAAATTTCTAAGGGGTTCTAATGCGTAATCACGTTACACCTGGAGAAAATCGACCAAAACACCAGACTGTTAGATCGACAGCTGATCGATGGACCCGAAACCAGATCCTTCACACTTCAACCGTCTACCATATTCAGTTTCTTATCCACACGGCCATGGCCATTTTTTTTATTGTTATCAAGTTTATTAAAATAATTTTTGGTTATTAATGCGAATATTAGACAAAATTAACTTGTTTTTCAAATTGTTCAAAAAAAACCATAATTTTCTTGCTAATTTAAAATGCTACATCTTTTCTACTTTTATTTTATTTTTATATTTTATGTTGTATATGGTGCGTATATTAAGATTTTAAACAAATGTAATGATAGAATTTCCGCAAAATGCATTAGTTTCAGAGAAAAAAAACTACCCTATAACTATGTACAGAAGAGTGGAAAAAATCATTAGAAATATTATAGTTGATTTTTTTAAAGTTTACAACGCATAGACAATTTGATCCTTAAATCTCTTACTTGTAATATAAATTTTAAACAGAAAAAATCGACAAACAATTCTACCAGAATTTGTCAAAGTCATAGCATTTCAAAGGTGATATAATTTTAAAAAAGGAATAAACTGAGACATGTATGATTAAAGATTTCATTTAGTTACAAGTTATTATCGGCAAACAGGTGTCAGCTGAAGATGGCGCTGTAATTTAAATATTACTTGGAAATTTTATTGAAAGGTACCGTAATATAAGTAGACTATTTTAGTATATTAATCTCAAAATCAATATTTTCAGCAAATTTTCATAGTGTGTGGAGTTGCCGAGTTTTCTTAATTCTAGTCAGAATTATTTTGCTACAAAAAATTAGCTATTATTATTTTTTAAATATAGTCAATTGATCAAGATATGAGTCAAATCCTTTCTTTTCAGGTACTACCACATACGACAGAGAAGATGGCTTCGACAACCGAGAAACCTTCCTGTATAACCGACGGTCCCTCAACATTTGACTATGGAGTTTTCTTAATATTTATTCTGCCAGCTTTTCTTATAGTGACACTAGCGATAATTTGCAAGGTGTGCATTTGCAAAACTTGCTTTCAGCGAGCTGCCAACGCAAATGCC
This sequence comes from Cheiracanthium punctorium, assembly GCA_038373885.1. Classification (NCBI taxonomy): domain Eukaryota; kingdom Metazoa; phylum Arthropoda; class Arachnida; order Araneae; family Cheiracanthiidae; genus Cheiracanthium; species Cheiracanthium punctorium. The sequence goes on along the minus strand of JAWZYV010001012.1, from coordinate 177,440 downwards.
GTTACAACAACAGTTACAACAGTTAGCAGCTCTCCCAACAGTATTAATTTGGACGACGGCATGCCACCAAAGTACGCCGATGTTTTAAAATGCGATTACTCTGGAAAACCAACCAAGTTTCCGGTTGTCATTGAGCTTGAAACACCGCCTCCAAAATATGTCGAAGAAAATCCAATACGATTCTGAAATTTTGGTACCGCGTTTAACTCTGGTCTTATTTTTGTAGCTATGCATAGATGAAAGAAAGACATAAAGCAGAGAGCTAATAAAATTTATTCCCCGTTTCATTCAAATGGGCTAAATTTCAAAAACATCGCAGTAAGTGCAAGGTTTTCTAACGAGCTACATATCTACAAAGCCAAGTAATTAAGACCAGTGATCATTAGCGAGATGCTTGCTTTTAAGCACTTTTCACCAAGGTGTTGCTTTGTCATGCATTTCAGGACATGTTAGGTGTCCATTAATAGAACTAACTCAAAATCGTAACTAATTTGTGGAAAATTAACACGTCGCTTCCTTTTCATCAAAATTGGATTACTTCACTCAGTACCCACTCGCAAATTTAATTGCCGAAATCGATAATTCTCTCATTAAAAGTCCTATTCTAATAACTGAATTATAACCTCGCCATGTCCTGAGAGAACCACTAAATTGCAGCGGTGAGTAGCGCATTTTAAACAGACATTTCCGATCTAAATAGTGATTAATTTGCCTGTAAATATCAATATGCAAGCATCTTACGTACTTCAGAATATGCTAGCACTTTATTACTAGGAAAAAAAAACTCCTTATGATCAGACTTGCAAGATTTATCAGAAGAGGAGGCATTTTCAATTAACATCGCCTGGGTTGCACTGTTTTATCGATTTGAAAATAATTTGTCAGTGCTTTCTTGATTTTTATGCCTTTATGGGTTTTACTATATTAAATTATAAATTTTCAGATTTAAAACTTATTATTTGGACAGAATCGTCTGACATTGTTACTTTTTCACAAGCTTCAGTATAATTATTTTTTTATTTAGCGGTAAAATTTCAAAAATATTTTAAAGTTTCTCTTTATCGCTATAGAGCATGTATAAAAACACTTTGTATGCAAAAACGATTAATCATGTCAAATACACTGATACTAGCATACTTCCTAACACTTATTATTTTATTTGTATATTTTTTTGTATATGTTTTTTGGGCGATATGTTATTTTAGAGAACCTTGTAAAAGGGTAACAAGAGCCACTTTCGATAAAAGCCATGTTATCCTAAACCTAAAACTTATGTACTCATTTTATTGTAATTTAAATGTTTTAACGTTTCTAAAATGCACTTTGAAAGGAGACTGTTCGATAGACCAATATGCCTCGATGTTGTTTCGCACATGCCTGTAAGCAAGTTCTTCGATGAAATGTGTGTGTGTGTGTGTGTGTGTGTAATATCTAATATAGTACATATAAATGACATTTCAAAATTTCATAACGATAAATAAATTTGTGATCGTTGTAGTGATACATCAAAGTCATAAACACTTAACATAATAAGTGATAAAAGGAAAATGTTTGAAATGCTTGAATAATTTATGGGGATGAATGCCAAACGAAAAATAGTTTCCTCTCTCACAGAAACTGTAAAGCTTTGTCATCTCTCACTAAATGCCTATATAGTGACGAGAAGTAGAGCAGCCTGTCTCGCATAGAAACTAGAAAGGTTTTACATGTCTTGCAAAATCTCTGCGTAGTGATGAGAAATCAGAGAGAGAATAAAAAAGAAATAGCTGTATCAACCTTTGTTTCGTGAAAACAGCATAAAACTGTTTCGTTATTACTTCCTTGTACGTAGATAAGGAAGTAATGTGATCCCGAAAATTTTTGGGGGCCAAATTTCGACAAAAAAAAGCCAAATTTCGTCGACATTGACGAGTTTCGCCGAAATATCGCCAAATTTGGCGCCAAAAATTATTTCGAATTTTGTATAACTCTAAAACTTTAACACGTAGAATTTTGAACCCTTGTATTTAGAACTATTGTAATATCTAACTGTTTTCAATATCTTTTTTCACAAAAATCGACTGGGAATTTATTTAAAGGGTGAGCCAAATGACTTTAAATACATTGAGGTGTATGGATGCATCAATTCATTGAAAGTCTGTGGTCAATGACTACTTTGGCTATCCCAAAATCTCGCAAACTATCTCAAGTTTGTCGGCTTTTGGTGAAATATTGCCAAATATAATGTCAGAAGGAATCTTTCAAATTGAACTCAGCTTGGCGATATCGAAATATTTGGCTAGAAATCGCTAGACCTTACTATTATTGATATTTTATTTCTTTCAAACAAATAAGTTTCGAGGAAGTGCGTCGAAAATACTTTTAATTTAATAGACGTGCAAGGAAGTCATGTGTTGGACACATCAGATTTTTTTTTTTTTTTTTTTTTGCTTTAACTCAAAAGTTCACAGTTAGTAAATAGTAGGTAACATTCATACGGAAACTACAACACACATATAAATGCACTTTTTCTGTTATTAACCACGTTTTGTTGACCTAAATGTCGTGAAGTTTCTTCTTTGTTCTGTTCAATTGTAAAATTGATTTTTAAACAGCATGAAAATTATTTTTAGGGGAATAAACCTAACATAAAAAGTTTTCGTTTGAGTCAGGAAGTCTTTGGAAGATGTCAAAAAACGATCGATATTCATCAAGGGTATGTCAAAATTCAATACATCTATTTTTGAGATATCTTGAATCTTAATAACGCTTATTTATTAAGCCGAGTGCCCCTAAACTTCGCGTACAAACTTGGGGAGGAGTTAAGAATCATAACTACACAGGAAAGAATTGGCGGAAATCGATAGGTAGCTTTGTACGTGAGCACTCAAGTTCGGCATATGTCACTTCATTGTCATACCTGCCAACTTTTGCAATTTTCTCGGACAACCACAATTTCAAACAGTTTTATTTTGCATTAAAAATTTGGATTTGCTTAAACTTCAAACTACTCCAAAATCTTTTCTATTTTTAATAGTGCTAGGGAATCTTCTGAAAAAAACGTCAAAGTTGGTAGCTATCACAATGAGGAAGAACACACGTGCCGACCTTGAAAGCTCGCGTACATTTATGGATCTCGTGTATCAACCATGCTTTCCCATGTAAATATGATTCCAAACGATGTTCTTTGCCTTCCCTCCGAGTTTGCATACACGGGACACCCGGTATACGGATCTGTTTTTAGATCCGTATACTAGAAGTGTGCCGGATATCCGTATAAATATCCGTATCCGAGAACATTTGAAGAAAAAATATCCATGTCCGTATCTGTCTTCTGAGCAAGAAGACATTATCGCTATGAAATTATCGTTTTAAGATAATGCACCCTTCAGAGTAATTTCCAAACAAAAAGACCCGTATCCGTATCTTCGATATGACAAAAATTATCCGTTTACATATTCGTATCCGCGGATATAAGAAACAGATGATCTGTTTTCAGATCCGTATCCGCGGATGTAAAAACAAGTTATCTGTTTTCAGATCTGTATCCGCGAATTAAAAACATGTTATCCGTTTTAAGATCTTTACCCGCGGATGTAAAAACATCTGTTTTCAGATCCGTATACACGGATCAAACTTTTTTAACGATCCGGCACACCTCTAGTATTTACCATAGAAAACAGAGGAATTTTCTGTTCACTTAATTGTGAGCGCTGTGTTTAAAAGGAAATGGCTATATCTGTTTAAAATCGACAAAAAATTGGAGTTAATTCCTTTTTCTTCTCATTGGTTAAAAAAATCGTGACTTATTTCGTAAAATCTCAGTACAGTGTTACCTTCAGATACAGTGCCCTTCCATATGACTTTTTTAGTGATTATAAGCGATCATTACGTCAATTTTTTGACATGGGATGCGAATCGGAATTTTGGATAAAAGCTATCTGTTGAGGAGAGTATAAAGTTAAAGTATTAAAAAGAAAGAAAAACTTAGCGCATGACTTCGCGAACATACGATCTCACTGTCTTTTTACTTCCTTGTACATAGTATAAATAAGTACAAAATGAATTTCTCTATCGAAAATTAGTGTCTTTATCATTTATTATTCTGCCGCAGGAACACTCAAAAGATTTCCAACACATTGCGGTCAATGGCAGTTTCATGGACATTCATCTATTTCAAGCACAATACCGTCCTTCCATATAGGTAGGTAATGGTCTGATCACGGTCACGTGCCTCCATCAAGAATAACGCTAAAAGTCGCCAAGCTTCGTGATTTTTGGTTACGTGTGTGTGTATTTAACTCTCATATCTCAGAATCTATTATTCGTAGAATGTTGAAATTTCATACATAAGATTATTGTAACATCTAGTTGTGCAGCTCGATTTTTGGTTCCAATGTACAGGAGAATTTATTTACAGGACCACCCAAAAGAATTTCAACACAGTAATGTCTATGGACATCTTCAATATATTACGTCTATAATCAGTCATTGTTTGGTCCATGCCCAAAATCTCGCCATTTGTTATCGACCTTTTCCGAGTTTTTCCGAAATATTGCCAAATTTAGCGCCAAAAATAATTTTGTATTTCGCATAACTTAAGCTTTTAACCGTTAAATTTTGTACTTAGAACTATTCTAGCATCTAACTCTATCTTTTAAATGCATTCGGCTGGGTAATTTACAAGATTACCCAAATGCCTTTAAATACATTAAGGTGTATGTGTACATTCAATTCAATGAAAGTCTGTGGTGAATTAATGCTTTGACTATGACCAAAATCTCGCAAACAATCTTAAGCTTGTTGGCTTTTGACGAAATATCGGCAAATTAAGTGTCAAAAACAAATCTTTCGAATTTAACCCAGCTTGACGATATCGGAAATATTTGGCTAGAAATCGCTAAACCTTAAAATTACTGTAGTATTTTATCTCTTTCAAACAAAACAAGTTTAGATGAAGTGCACCGAAATTATGTTTGATTTAGTGGACGTGAAAGGAAGTCATGTGTTGTTCACATCAGATTTTGTATAATTTTTTTTAATTTGTATCTATAAAATTACTACTTTTTATAAATAGATTAGTACTGAAAAATTGGATAGGAATATTTGGGCCTAGTAAATATAAATCGCACTTCAGTTAATCCCATTGATAAGACTAAATCGATATGAGAATATTTTGACTCATGGGGGAACCGCTGTATACAGGGTGCTAGAAAGAGATGGTAACAACGTTTGTTTTTTATTCATTATAGATAAATGAGGAATGTAAATATTAATGTAAGAAAGAAAATTCAAATTAATGTAGGAAAAAGGACTACTTCAAGAAACAAAATTTCACGTTAATTTTCAAAACGTAACTCATTTAAATTTTTATACTTTCCCAGCACAAAAAAATCTCCTGCTAGTAAAATGTAACCCATACACTAAAGAGGTGATGCACTAAATTTGAGAATTTTATCCTAAAAAGTGTCAGAGGTATAAAGATAAATTTATGCTCTTAAACGAATGTTTCAAGACTCCGGAATGGAGATAATCACTTCGGATGATCGCGTTTCAGTGCTCGCACAAAAATTGCAAAATAAAGTAATTTTTTGCACTTTAGCAATAAGCGTTTACATTTAAATTCATCTACGCAATCTCAGATCACCTTTGTTTAAAGATATCTGTGATACGTTTTATGATGAAAAGCTGAAATTTTATGCGCCACCACATCATTGTCTGACGAACATTTAAGTAACTGCGAATATTTTTGTACGGAAATCGTGTACAAATTTCAAACATGTCAAATTTTTCAATTTAACGACAAGATTTTTTCTTAGCGTAGAGTTTTTGTCTACGTTATTTTGAACATTTTTTTCAATTTACATAGTCCACTCATCTCTAAAGGATAAAGAATTAACCCTTTAACGCGCAGTGTTCCCGGCTCTGAGAACACCAAACTCTGACGTTTTGACTGTTGCCAGTCACGAAGAATAGATTTGATTTCAATAAAAATAGTTGCGGGTGACATAGCTCCACGAGAATCCTTTACTTTTTAGCACGTCATTTCCCGTAAAAAAAATGTCACGATTATTTTTAACAGCACTGACATCTGCTGAAAAATGGAAGAATGCGAGAACAGCTGAATAGATTGCCCCATGCTGCAAAAAGGGCAGCCGTTGCCATCGCTCGATTTAACTACCAGAAAGATGGCGGACGATCGAAACGTTCATCGCGTGCAACAGATCTAGAGACCCCTTTTTGACGAAGCTGGCTGTGCCGTCAAAAAGGGATCTCTAGATCTGTGGCTAACGATGAACGCTTCGATCGTCCGCCATCTTGCTGGTAGTTAAGTCGAGCGATGGCAACGGCTGCCCTTTTTTCAGAATTGGGAAAGGATTGCGCCTCAAAGGGTTAAAGAGCGTTAACACTTTTTTCCAATATCCTGTATATTATCTCGGCCATTTCAAATAATAGGTTGAAAACCTTAATTTTTGAAAATAATAAACTGAATCAATAATCGGAAAAAAACTTTAAAAGCGAACTGTAAAATTTACGATCTAAAATAATCACCAGTTTTAGCGAACTTCGTAATAGAATAACAGTTTTTAAGTATCAAAAGCTTATTGTTCTGCCGAAAAAGAAGGCCTAGATTTCTTTCAGAAAATGCGCATAATGTTATTTCATTGAATAAGAAACTTTTCCGTAATTGAAAAATCAATGAGGAAGAAAGTGTTAATTAGCAGTCAATCGATACAAGAAAGTACATTAATCTTGCGTCTCTTTCCAAGTTGTTTTATAACATTTTATAGTTTTCATGATGACTAGTTGGGGTAAAAATATGTTAGAATTTCAATAGATTGTCTCAAAATTCCAGTCGGAAGTTTTGAAGCAGAATTTGGAGGGCAACTGTGTTTGAATAGTTTTTCGTAATTTAAATAGTTCGTGCGTTTCCCGGATGCATTTAGACAACGTAAAAATTTATATTCACACTAAGCCAGCTCTTTAATGGCAGGCCATCACTTTTATAATGAGTACTTTGTGCTGATACCTGTGATGATGAATATATCTTCCGCATCAGTATTAAAAATAATTAATTTTTCTGGAAAATCTATCTAATTGAAAACAGGCAATAGTAATAATTAATTAAAAAATAAAATAAAATGTACGACTTAAGTATTTTGTATAAATAAATTTTATTATTTTTAAAAGTAATATAGGAAAACTGATTATAAGTTTTACATTTTTTTTGCTACTAACAGTGAAATTGCTAAAATTTGTGCATTCTCAAAATATTCTTTGTTGCAAATGAGCTAATAACATTATGTTTTTGGGGTTATTATCATGAAATATGAGAAAACTAAACTTCCCACTCATTTAATAACCACTTAATTAATAATAACACCGGTTTTGGGTCTGACTTCTACATGTTAAATTTTAGTTTCTCCTACGCCAAAAATAAGGAAAATATTTTTTTTTTTAATGAAAGTTTGCTTTTGCAAAAATTAAAGACATTTTTCAATTTTTTGGCAAAGATCACTGATTTTTATATTTTTTTATAATTCTACTCTAAATTATGATCAGAAAAGTTACTGCTGGATATAAAAGTCTTTTTTATTCAAGATTTGTGATAAAAAATAACATATAAATGTAAAATAATAAGAAATTAATGTCTAAAAGTGAATATTTTTCGTATTTCTTTTATGTTCGTATGAGCAAATAATAATACAACAAATAGTAATATTACAAATAATACTACAAGCAATACTACAGAGTTACAAATAACAATACAGTTTATTTTCGGGTTAATAAAAGTGCTGCCATCTTTCGTTTATGAAATAAAGTAAAATATACTTATCGACGGAACATACAGGTTTGCTTTTGTCTGATTTACGGAACATATTCTGTAAATCTGACAAAAGCAAACTTTAAGAACTAAAAATGAAAATTTAAGTGTTTTTCAATGTCTAGAGTCAGAAATTAAGTATGAGAGCACAAACTCAAAAAAAATTAATTTTTTTTTGTTTGTTGGCCGGTGTAATATATAATCGGAAGATTGAAATTATAAAAACTATCAAATTTTACCAGAGTAAAAAAAAATATATATATAGGTTTGAACTGTCATGGGACACAAAAACAGTATGTGTATATAAATCTTTAAGGGTTTAGGGGTAGTCAGAGGCGTGAAAAAATACCATTTTTTATTAATTTTTTTTACTAGTAATTAAGTTTATTTCACATAAGTAAAAACATAGTATCATTTCATCATACTTTAACATTACTTCACTTAAATTTAAAAAAAATAATAATTATTTTACAAGTTATGGCGGTCTAAGTTGAACAGGTTTTAATAATGGGTCCTTGCGGTGACCATTACAGCTCCTTGGAGATTCATCTAAAATCAATGAAACAAAAAAGATTATTTTTATGGATAAATAATCTTGTGCCTGATCGAAGCTTTTTTTGTTTTTTTCAAAATTAACAAAATGGCGGTCTCTGGAAATTTTTTTGCAGATTTTCGGGAAAAAACCAACAATTAATTGTTTATAAAAAATCGAAGTTTAAAAATAAAAAAAAAATCCTTCGATCAGGCACTAGCTTTTTATGTTTTCTAAAAGCTGTATAAGTTTCATTCAAATCTATCGAGCGGTTTTTGAGTTACAGTGGTCACCAGTTCAAAAAACATAGTTTCGATTAAAACGCATTTAAAGTTTTACAGTCGATTGATGTACAGTAATACGAATAATTTCAATACTTACACTGAGTAATCTATTCCTGGACCATATAAGAGTTCTTCAGCCGTTGTAGAACTTTCTAAAACATCAATTTGTTGTTGTCTACGTCGCATTCCACCTTCGCGAGTGTTGTCGTTAGCGCGCTGATCAGCTACTTTTACACGTGCACTATCGGTTTTTTCAGTATACCGATGCGAATTAGGCCCACAACTAAGTCCCAGTGTGTTCATTATTACTAATAATGACTTTGTCCCTTCATTAAATATACTCATAGCTACGTATGCAGCAATTTGAACAATGGTAAAACTAGTATTGAAAGTTTTTGGGCATATTTTCCACACTAGTTGGTTGAAGCTCTCATTATTATTTTGATTAAATCCACCTACACATCTTGAAAGTAAATTTTCATTACTAAGATCTTCATAAATAGGCTTGATTGCTTTTAAAACTTCAGGAGGTAAGGGAGAATTATGCCGCTAGCTAATTGTTCTCGGAAATATTAGACCGCTCGAGAGCCTTTTATTCTTCGCTAAATAACTCGAAAGATATTTGTCGGATTCACTTCAAACTTTCAGAGAATATTTTTAAGATACTATACTTTAAGAAAATGCAAAAAAAAAAAAAAAAAAAAAAAAAAATCAATTTTTTGAAAATTCTGACTACCCCTAACCCCTTAAAACCCACAGTTTAGATAACTACATTATGGATTGCCACAATAACTGTTTAAATATGCAGATAAAAAACATTTTCTGCATATCTCAATGCACAAATGGCAAAACTTATTATTTGGATTTTATGTCTTGAGTAAATAACTTTTATCCTAATTATTTTTATTAATTTAAAAATTCTTAGTAACACTAAGATAATTTCATATTAGAAATATTATTATATCATATTAGAACTATTAGAAAATAACATATTCCAATTAATCAGATTAAACGATGTCCAAATAAAAAAAAATGAAAGTGGTAAACCTTTAACATTTAAGGGAAGGTTGCCCAAAATGATCCTCTTGGGTAAAACGAGCCACGTTCATTTTCTTAGTTACAGGTAGCGCTATCTATCGGATAACACATAGACTAGCTGTGCCAAGCTAAGACGAAGCAATGACAGTATTTAAGTGATCACAGTATTACGCGTCTAAATAAAATTCTTCGAAAATTTGAGTTTCATAACATGTGCTATAATTTATGCCCTACCTTTCCTATTTATTTAGATATACAGTCTTTCACTTACAGAAATATGACTTGGTTTGCTCAATGGAGTGTGTTTTAGATAGGAAATATCTAAAACATACTTTTTTCTGTGGTTTATTAGGATTTTTCGGCATCATCCAGTAATATGACCTAAATTGATCAGCTATATTGCCGGGTAAAATGATCCATCGACTGAAAAAACTCCAGTACTGGGTCCTAGCCATCAGGGCAACCCTTCAACCGTTCTCAAAATGCTTCACTCCCCATTACATTATTTAATTTATCGCTGCATTTATTACGGCATGTTTTTAAAATTATAATTTTAAAATATTATACTTTATTGTTTGTGATGCATTTTTATTTTTAAATTTTCATAAAATAAACCATGCATACAATATGATTGTAAAATTTATTTTATTTCATTATGTATAGTAATAATTACTTTTATATCTTTTATTTTGGCGTTAAAAAGTAATTTAAAATTATTTTCAAACGAAGGATCATTTTTCCCGTTGGTTAAGGATGAAATGAGCCCTTGGACAATTTCTCAACATTCTGTTTCTTTCATTACTCAGTCTACTTTTAAAATATTATTAAAATATGTTTATGATCCAAAATATTGTGTAAAATATGATAGCAAGGGGTCAAACTTTTATTTAAACATTTATGTCATTTCATAAAAGTTTTTCCCTTAAGGGATCATTTTAGGCGACCTTCCCCTACTGATGAAAAACATTTTTAACTAATAGGTATAACATGGGTATCTGTAGGTATGAAACAGATTTACGTGGTATAAATGTATTTTAATTAAATATTTCCGTTAAAGACTGATTCCTTCTTCATGAAATGTATTGATCCAGTCTGTCCTTTAAACAAGGATCCATTTCATACAGATTTCATAGTAAAAAATATACAGGATCAAGCTGAACTAACTGCTTTGTAACTTTTCTGAAGAACAGTTTATGAATGCACTAGTATTCATTATGCTAAAACTAGTAGCATTATTTATTATCTAATAATATGTTGTCAGGTTTGAAAACTAAGATCCATCTAAAGTGAAAGATTTGATGAAGCATTGTAATGAGGTGATTAATAAACAAACTTCCCGTCAAATAATACCTAAACGTCTTTTAACCAGATACCCCAATGATTAATAGCTTCATCTCGGACTGCAATCTGTGTTCGTAAATTACAGCGACGGCTAAAGAGATAATTATCTTTAAGTTATGAGTATTAACTCTTGCAAATTTGCTACATGCAGGAACATTCTGCTAACATCCACAAACTTAGTGTAATTTATATTGCAGGTTATTAGTAAATTACGCCGAGTCAATTTATAAAATGATAACTGAAGTAATTCCCTAACGCATTAGCTTCCACTCTCTTGTTATTTATAAACAGAGAAATACCTATATAGAGCGAGGAAAAATAATTCTCTGAGACGGAAAACAGGGGAAAGTTTCAAAATATTATATTACTAGTTGTATTGATAGATTTCGATAGATAAATAAATGTCCGAAATAATGTATTTTTGGGAGAAAATAGACAATGATATCGGCTTTTAAAAAAGAGTGAGCAAAAATGTAAAAGAATATTTTTATTACCTAAAAGACATTTCTTGTCAAATTTTTATTGTAAAAAACCCAGCGAAGACAAAAAAAAAAGAAAAATTAAACGTGTCCGCATATTAATAAGAAACTACAAATGAATATTTAAAAAATCATTTTATGTAAATATTTTTCACACAGTTAATTCTATATAACGTTTAATTAAAAATTAATATAAAGTGTTATCATTTACGACAATACTTAATTATATTTTTAATAATTTGTGCTGTACAACAAAATTGTAAACAATCTTTAGATATGAAACTTAATCTAAAATTTCATCCCAGATTGTCAAAAGAAAAAAAGCCAAATCGAAATATGTTCAACAGCTGATATAGAATCTGTCTTTTTAGAAGCACATCATTATCAAGAGATTTGACAGAAACGGCGCTGTTAATTAGAAATCGTAGTCGATCCAGGAAAAATTATGTTGAAAATTATTTTTCCCGGAGATCGAGGCGAGAAAAGATTTAATATTTCACACTTTGTTTCTTGAAGAAAAGAGACAATTTAGATGTGTTCAGTAATGCGTTAGATTGTATTTATATTTTTCCAAGATAATTTTTCTGCTGTTAGTTTATTAGATGAAATGGGAGGTCTCCACAATACAAGAGAAAAGAATGTGAAATTACCAAACATCTTCTTTTAGAAATTTCAAACCAGAATAGTTAGAAATGTTTCTCAGTAGTTTTTATGACTAAAGATACCGCAGTAACTTTAAATAATGTCATTTTAAGCTCTTACTTTTTAATTAAAATCGATATAAGATAAACAGTTAACAAACCCCTTTTGAGGAAAAATGTTCATGATTTTTTCAACAAAAGTATTATTTGTGAATTGTAATAATATAATTAATTGAAAAGTAACTTAAAGTAAATAATTTTTTCGTTATTTAGTAGCATTATTTAAACATTAGATATTTTGCAATAAAGCAACAGAAGAACAAAGCTTCATCCTTTATAAATGGTGTTTTATGGTTACTGTGTTAATTATTAAGCATTATTTGCGTGTACAAGGACTTTAAAATTCTTGTTATCTGTATTCGTCTTTCCACATCATCTGCCAAATACTTCTCCTTTGAGCAAATTGCTATCTAGATGTGGTAAGTTAAAAATCATTTACTTTTTAATATTTCTCCAAAATAGTTTATACTAGAGATTTATTTTGATTTTATGTCTTACGGCTGAAATACACACATTTCTGTTCATACTACAATTTCATGGGAGGAAAAAAAAAAAAAAAAAAAAAAAAAAAAAAAAAACTTTTTTTTCTTAAGTGATTCTATTTTTCATCACGGATATTTATATTCCTTTGAGCAACCGAAAGTTTGCATACTTTTTTAAATTTGAAATTCTATCTAGTTTCCTTTATATTACACCATTTAAACATAAAACATTAAACTTGCGATATACATATGAAATAAAATCCTATTCGTGCTAAAACTTTTTAGACTAAAAAAAAAAGAAAAAAGAACTTTAAAAACCCCTCGAGATACTTGCTTTCTCTTACATTCTGAACAATTGTTATTTAACAGCAGTAAAAATAATTTTGCAGCGTAATAATTTGTAATCATTTAGTTTTATGCAATGCTAGAAGGCACTAATAAATGAGATGTTTTAAGTAGCGAAGTATTCTAAAAAGAAATACGTTCACCTAAACTAACAATGTTTTCAATTTGATGATTTATCCACTTGTCAAATAGGAAATTTAAATTATTCAATTTATTTTAAGAGTACATAGTTTTTTTAGAGAGTAAGAGTGTGTGCAAAGTTGCATATAATAATTTTAAAGGTATATTTGTGCACAAAACAAAGAAACATAGAGGGAAATAAGCATATTTTTTGCTTCATACATAGAAATTAGACGATGTCTCATATTACCATTGATTAATTGCATGCATTGAAAGCGTAACAATCTTTTTACAGATTGTTTATAGCATGAAAACAACAATCGAAAATATTGTAGTGGTAATACACATTAAACAGGAACAAGAAAGATAAATCATCCCAAATGCATCTATTATAAAGCACTTTCTAACTCAACAATGATTTTATGGCACCTTTGGCAATGTATTGCCATCAAACTTAGCAAAACTTTGCGCATAACCTCAAAAAAAAGCATATCACAAATAATGCAGTTATAGATGTGTATTGTGCCGTACCTGTAATGAATGAATGTCTCTAAATTCACATATACCGTAATGTATTGGAATTCATCTTAGTATTCCAGTTTCAGTAGAAGAACTATAAATGATACATCACTATTTTCAATGAAAATCATATCCTTAATAACATATATTCATGTAATCCTTAATAACATATATTCATTTTGTTTTCATTCGTGGTTAACGAATATCTCTAAAATAGGCTTTAAACAATGACTTTCCACAGAGAGAAATGTAAGGGAATTTGAGTGATCCTGTAGAAGATATATAAATTTTGCATATGCCATTTTCAATAGGGTACATGGTACAGTATAAAAGCAAAGCATTAAAATTTTTTTAATAATCATGTATATTTTCGGCAGTTAGAACATGGACAAACAAATAAACTTAATTAAACATAAACATTTTTCAACCTTGTTATAAAGTGTTAAAAAGAAAAATAAGACTATACTTACGTAGTAAATAAGCCTACATGTACGCAGTAATCTCCTGAAACAAATATCGTTAAACGCTTTAACTACATTAATGAATCACTTCAAAATTTACTACCACTTAGCTCATCCTGAGATGCTAATGTTAAATCCGAGATTAATGGTAGTTATATTGGCAATAATCGAGTAAAACTGATCCTTGGAAAACAATTTCGCGTAATATGTTTAGACAGTTTATAAACTTCATTCAGCTTCACAAATATATGTCAATACATGCCGACTATATATACTACAATAAAAAACTTTAATACATATATAAAAAAAATGTCTGAAACACATTTTCCCCTATTATTTTTCAGTAGAAATTCGATATTGAAAAGTGTTTTGCTTTCTATCGCTACAAGCTTATGATTGTCTTTCTTTATAATAATCCGCTACCTCAAATATCGTCACGACGTGGTCTGGACGCTAAACTCCGTTCCCATAGAACACGGCAAGTAAAGCAACATCCGTCTGGGGCAGTGCTTGGAGGGTCACATGTCATTTAACCCTTTAACGAGCAGTGTTCCCGATCTCGGAATACCAAATTCGGACGTTTTGACTATTGCCAGTCACGAAGAATAGATTTGATTTCTATAAAATTAGTTGCGGGTGACATAACTCCACGAGAATCCTTTACTTTTTAGCACGTCATTTCCCGTAAAAAAATTGTCACGATTATTTTTAACAGCACTGACATCTGCTGAAAAATGGAAGAATGCGAGAACAGCTGGATAGATTGCCCCATGCTGAAAAAAGGGCAGCCGTTGCCATCGCTCGACTTAACTACCAGCAAGATGGCGGACGATCGAAACGTTCATCGCGTGCCACAGATCTAGAGATCCCTTTTTGACGCAGCTGGCTCTGCGGCACAGCCAGCTGTCGTCAAAAAAGGGTCTCTAGATCTGTGGATCTGTGGGAAAGGGTTGCGCCTCAAAGGGTTAACAAATGCAAAATGAAGCGTCATAGCAGGTTTTTTTTTTATATTCCAAAACACTGCGCGTAACAAGGCTGATATATGGAAGATGTTTATCGATAATTTGATTTCCTTTCGTGTGAGCTTTATAACACTTTGACGTGCTTTGTTTGCGCCATGAAACTACCTTATTTCAGCACTTTCACTGTTAGTCACAAAAAAAAATGGTTAAATGGTCCAACGCTGGAAAAGTGCAGCTGTGTCAGAAAACTTCTTCAGCTCTGTGGCGCCAGATGGGCGATTGGATTGACCGCCATGTTGTTGGTAGCTAAATGGATCGATGGCAACGGCTGCACTTTTCAGCGTTGGACAGTGTATACAGTTGGTATTCTACCCAGACAGCACAGCAAACTTGCATCAAACTTTAAGCAAGCTTGATTTATCAAGTCAATGAACTTGAATTAAGCTTGAAAATTTTAAGCGTGTTAGATTAATGCAAGCTTGAATCAAGTGTTCTAGTTTACATTTGCCCAGCTTGCATTAAGCTTGACATAGCAAGCTTGAATCAAACTTGACATAGTAACCTTAATTTCAAGCTTAAAAAAATTAACTAAAAAAATTTCCTACATACACGGGGCGCCCGTCGGCGAACTCGCCCCACATATTTTATTTTTCCACCCATTTTCGCCCTCTACGCTGAAATTTCAAGTTATTTTAATCTGTTACCATCAAGCGTCCGCGATCGAACTCGGTATCTAAGGGTTGGGAAGCCAGCGTCCTAACCACTCGGCCAACCTGAGTTGCGCTGATATGACTAAAGTTTGAAGTGACTGTTATGGTTACCACGCCGTTTTCCGGCGAGATCAATCAGTGGCCGATGTGTTGATCTGTTTCTTTTATTTTTCCATGGGATGAATCAAAATTAAAATAATGTCATGTGTGATTTAGAGACTCTTTAATAGGGAAATAAGCATAATATAAACTTAAAAGCAGCACACGTTTTAAAACTTTCAATATCGTGGCACTCATGTAGTTCAATACTGGCCAATTTCGAGACAAATGACTGATTTTGAAATCAATTTCGTAGTATAATTGTATTTTATTTTGAAGAATTTCAATATTTGGAAAAATAGAATCTTTTTTTTTTTTAATTCTATGGTCAAGTACATTTATGACTCATGATAAATTATTTGTTATATGGATGTGGCTTTCCAAATCAAGCAGTAATCAAGTTGTTTTTAAGCTTGACACTTCAAATGACTTCTTCAAGCTTGCTGCAAGCTTAAAATGAATTGAACTGTCAAGCTTGTATTAATACGTCAAACTCAAAGAAATGTCAAGCTTGATTTAAGCTTATGTGCTGTCTGGGTATATCGATCTAAAAATGGTCGAGCTACAAAGGGTTAACAAATACAAAAGGAAGCGTCATAGCAGGCATTTTCGGTATTCCAAAGCGCTGAAACTTAACGGATATATGGAAGAAGTTCATCTATAATTTGATTTTTCTTTGTGAGAGCTTTTTAAAATTATGTAGTTTTAAAGTATATTTTTTAGTATTTAAAAAACTCTTATTTTTTATCATTATCAGTGCACTGTGTTTCTGATTAAATCACAATGATTTATTTTCATAAATAAAAGGAACTTGGAAGAAGCCATTCTGTTCTTTTTTTAATAACCAATAGTAAAAGCTTTAAAACCATTGAAGGTATTCAAACAGAAAGTTTTATTTCATTTAATCATACAAAGTCTGTATTTACATTTAAATTAATAAAACCATCCTAAATTCTATTAAATTCAGGTGTTTTGAAAAAATTCCTTTTATTTCAGCTTTGTGGTGCTTTTAAAATTAACGTAATTTATTTATAAAATCCAACAATAAAGTAATATACAATGCTGATTGTTGAAGATTTTTACAAATGGAAATGGCTGCGTTTCTAACATGAGACAAAAAAAAAAAAAAAAAGAAAACTAATTGAAGCAAAGAATCATTAACAAGAAATGCAGTACAAAAAGAAGAAAGAAAGATGTACTAATTGGAAACATTGTGCAATCAAATAAATGCACTGCTAAACAACATCGAAAATTTACCTTTCTCTGATTTTTGTTTCAATTTTTTGCCTCTGCATCCCTTAAAACTGTTCATTTAAGAGGGAATATTGATCTCTTTAAGTGGTATTATTTTATCATCTAAAATGTTAAGCGAACAGGAGAGTAATACAGTTTTCGTGTATGTCTATTTTTAACCTAGCCGAAACTACAGAAGTTAATAAATAATAGGTCAAAGCAGTCTTCATACATATTATTTCTTCTTATTTCAAAGAGAAAAAACCAGATATCAATAAAATTCTTGTTGTAAAGTGCAATACACACGAATACTTAAAAATCAGTTTCAGCACATATAGAAAATCGCCTTCCAAGGAAGGTGGTCCTTTCTGTTTCAGATATCTTACTTGAAAGAATAAAAAAAAAAAAAAAAACAGTTATCTATGAAATATTGCTTTAAAATGTAGAAAATAGGAATCCTTGTCTCAGCACAAATTGTTTATCGCTAAAATTTAAAATATATATATAT
Organism: Cheiracanthium punctorium; assembly: GCA_038373885.1. Lineage (NCBI taxonomy): Eukaryota > Metazoa > Arthropoda > Arachnida > Araneae > Cheiracanthiidae > Cheiracanthium > Cheiracanthium punctorium. The sequence continues at coordinate 159,822 of JAWZYV010001012.1, read as the reverse complement.
ATATTTATTTGAATTTCGTGTAAATATGTGACAATTTAATGTAAAAAAATATCACTTTCTGGAATACGTATATAATTGATTCTATTTAAGAGAATTTGATCAAAGAGTCATTTGAGGTCTCATTTCATCTAATGTGCTCGATTAAAATTAAGAGCTAGCAGAAAAGAATGCATATTTTTTACAAAATAAATTACTCATAAATCTATGAATTTGCATATTTATAAACCTTCTAAATTTCTCAGGAAAGGCAAAAATGTAAAGTTTAAAAAAAAAATTACTCAATGGCGCAGCAGTCCGAATGAGGGCCAAGACCTGACGTCCTAGCAACCTCAAGGATATGCAGAAGGATGTGACCCGGAAAAATGGTCATCCTGGCTTGGGGACCCAGTGTTAATTACCCAAGCAAGCTTGGTCCGCATGGTAACGGCCCATTTAAAGTCTTTAAATCCCATATTAGATTCCAGAAGTGGGGTAAGCAAAAAACTCCTCGGAGCTCACTCACGAAATGTAACGAATTTAATTCAGACACAAATAATCATTTAATGGAACCAGAAGTTATCTCCTAATACAGCGGTTCCCAACCCTTTAACTTTGTGCTTCTCCAACAAAGAATGACTTACGATGGCACCAGCCACCCCTTCGTATTCCCCAACATACACACACATTTTTGTTCTTCAATAATGAACGTTTTGTCCCTGTTTCTTGAAAATAATGTATAATCGATAAAGTTTGAGCGATAAACGAAATGTTTTGGAGTGAAAATAACAATAAATAAGATGATTTCTTCAAACATGCCTGCTTTTCTGTCTCGCCTCCTCATGCAAACGCTGGTTGGGAACTGCTGTCCTAATAGAAATGTTTTTATGATTTTTTTTTAATGCCTGAATCATACAGCATTATTGTTAGTATTAGTCCATTGCGCATTAGGTGGAGAAACATTATTATTATTCTCAAATGTTTTACATCATTGGTTTGCTTTTAAAGCTGTTAAAAATACTGTGAGGATGATCATTCCTCGGGTGATGGGTGTGGGTTAGGGGGTCACCCCACCCCCATGAAGATTTTTTTTTGGTCATACAAAATATATTTTCTTCACTCTCTAATCACACATACATATACATATGAGTTGCAGTAGTCGTAACCTCCCCCCCCCCTGCGATGAAAAGTTTCTCGCTACGCCACTGTTGATTTATAGCATCGGTCGACACTGTTTTTGGGTCTGACTTCTAAATGTTAAATTTTAGTTTCTCCTACGCCAAAACTAAGGAAAATAACTTTTTTATGAAAGTTTGCTTTTGTAGAAATTAAAGCAATTTTTCAATTTTTTGGTAAAAATCCCTGATTTTTATATATATTTTTTTTATAATACCACTCTAAATTATGATCAGAAAAGTTTTTGCTGGATATAAAAGTCTTTTTTCGTGAGATTCAAGATTTGTGATAAGCAATAACATATAAATATAAAATAATAAGAAATTAATGTCTAAATATGAATATTTTTCGTATATCTTTTATGTTCGTATGAGCAAATAATAATACAAACGAATAATAATAATCCAAATAATACTACAAGCAATACTGCAAGCAATACTTCAGAGTTACAAATAATAATACAGTTTACTTTCGGGTTAATCAAAGTGCTGCCATCTTTCGTTTATGAAATAAATTAAAATATACTTATCGACGTAAATCAGACAAAAGCAAACTTTACGAACCAAAACTGAAAATTTAAGTGTTTTACAATGTCTAAAATCAGAATTTAAGCATGAAAACAGAAACCCCCCAATTTTTGTTTTATTTTATTTATTTATTTATTTATTTATTTTGATGACCGGTGTAATTAGAAAATAAACACCTTTCAGTGATAAGGAAATTCGACTGGATGAGAAAATGAGAAGCTAACTCGAAAGTAATATTAGCTCGCAGCGGAAAAACTCTTCCTACGTGAGAAGTAAATGAAACGAGCTTCGATAAAGAAAAACGATGTTCCGAAAGAAGAGTCCTAGAATAATTTCATCTCATGGATTTGTTGTTTTCAATGTCTGAAGAGATTTTCCGTGTTGTTTCATTATATTTACAGAAAGTTCATTATGTTCACAATTTCTGACGAGAAATAGTTTTGAAAAACCAGTGTTTGAGTTATGTTCCCCGCACTGCATTGATAATGGTCGCATAATTATCTATATGTCATTTTATCGTCTATAACTGATTAATTAGCATACAGTGCTGACTTTCCTGGGCGCAATTGAATATAATTTCCTTGATTTAAGTTTCGTTATGTTACTATGCAAAACTAAAATCTTTAACTGATATTATTTAGATTCACTCATAAATAAAATTTTTAAAAGTATTCTTAAATTTATTTAACTAAACATATTTTTAAATGGCTGCATGTATTTGTTGTATCTGACAAAATAAATAAAGGAAATTGAGGTAAACAGCTTTTGAAAAAAAATCCAAATGAAGAATAAACTTTTATAGCTTTTATGTGTATTATAAAAAATACAATTGCAAAAGCAAATTTATTGTAATTCATAAAAATTCATTCATATCGTTTCATAGGATAAAGGCACTCATGTCTAGTTTTTTTTTTGTTTTTACTTCCTTGTATAAAGAAATCCTCGAAAATTTTGGTATTCAGATTTTAAAATATGCATTTTTACCATCTCTGAATCAACTTGACAGGTTGTGACGGCTGTACATATGTACGATGTATGGTATATTTTGAAATACTGGGGTTTAATATAAAATAACGATTAAAAACGATCTTTCCAAGGTCTAGTCCGCGTCAAATCTAATTCCCCGTTTTGTCATTCTACTTCACATCAATCTGCACTAGTTTGGCATGTGTAGGCATACTTTTGAAGCTTTGTTTTGTCTCTAAACCCATAACCTGGTTCATGGTTCATCTTCGGTATAAATTTCTTCGTATAATAAGTTTCTTCATAATGCAAATCCTAAGTAATATGGGCTGGGCAGTTCTAGATCTCTCAGGGTTCTAAGAGGATCACGACGTTCATTGCTTGAAGATTTTTGCATTTTTACTCCAACTATCACAAAGAAATGCTGTTTGCCATTTCCTTGTGTCTCTATGCCGCACCTTGTTTTCTGTCGATTCCCTGGCAATATACAAAGGCTGTAATAAAAACCATTATAACGCATCTAAACGACTTCTTTTACAATGCAGCCATTTATAAAATAATTAAAACATTGTAAATAGTGAACATAAGAGGTTACTTATCGTACATTTCTGGTAGAATTTTTGTTCCACCGCTCTTCAGTTGTAAAAAATTTCTATCATCCACACGAGCAGAAAAGATAAAACTGAAATAAAATACGGAGGCAGTTGCCATTGCGAAGAATAAAAAAGTAAGAAACCAAAAAGAAGAACGAAGGGGGAAAGTGGGATGAAGAGGCTACCAAAAACTGAATTTTAAGTTAAAAAATAAAAAAAATAAATGAAATAAAAAATAATAAAATAAAATAAAATAAAATATTAAAATATTAAAATATAAAATAACAGCAGCAAAAAGAATAACAGCAACAATAATAATAACAATAAAGTGAAAAATAGAAATAGAACAACACAACTTTGTACAACATTTTTAGAACTGAAGAAGGATGGACTTTTTGTAATACTCAAAGTGTTCGTATTGCTGATAGTTACCTTTTTATGTGTGTTATTTTATAAATCTTTTAATTATTTTTACCTTTTAAAACCAGTTTCATTAATGCTCTTGCTGTTATAGTCATTTATAGTTTAATTTCGAGAGTTTTAATTGCATTATGTTTTACCGAGTGTCCCAAAAATAACCGACGATTCGAAAAATCAATTAAAGAAAAACGGAAGGCAATAGAACACTGCTGTTTGCTGCATTCTGCCCCGTGTGAACCAGGGAATTTATTCTCATCAATTTTCAAAATTAGCTGCAAAGCTCTTGAATAGATGGCGCTGCTTTTCTGTGCTATTTTTTAAAAGTTTAATTCCCTTAATCTGTCTTTGCAGGGAAAAACATTCACCTTTTGAAGTCAACGAAAAAAATATCCTCTTTTATATTAAAAAGAAAAAAAAAAAACTCAAAACGTGGAGAAGAAAATTGAATGAAGACGCAGGCAAAGATTATTTTTTAACATTGCAGCAACTTTTGACGTTAAATTAACTTAATCTTTCTGAAGATATCAAAATCATGTTTGAAGAACACTTATTTCAGCTAATTACCTGGTTTAAAGAATACTTTCAAAATGAAAATCTCCATAAGCTTGCATGGATTCAATATCCATTTAACACCCGTGCTCCATCTGAATTTACTTCTGCAGAAGAAGAGAATCTTATCAATTTATTTTACGACAGCTGATTGAAAGCAAAGTTTGACAACATGGAATTGACAGAATTTTCGATTTCAATAAAAGATGAATATGTATTTCTGATTAATAAGGCTATTTTTATTTCCATTTTCAACGTCGTACTTGGCCGAAGCTGGGTTTTCGGCGGTCGCTGTAATAAAAAGCAAGAATTGAGCAAAAATCAACGTGGGAAAAGAAATGAGGGTATCCGTGTCCAGTTTAATTCCACGGTTTGAGAAAATGTACAGCGATTTGCAGACTCATCCATAGCTTTTTTGTGAATTTAATGTTAATAAAGTAAAAGTAAACTTTAAATAATGAAGATACACGAGTTTTATTTTTCTTACCTGGTACTAGTCATAATTTTACAAAGGGTAGGGCGCCTTGGAAATTTTTAGTTGAAAAAGGGCTCCGCGACTCGAAAAAGTTTGGGAGTCACTGACCTAGTTCGAAAATGGTTTATTCGCTGGAAAAGCATACTTTTATCGTTTCTGAGTTTCATCACATGGACCGCAGTTTTCAAAGGAAATTCAATGTCAGAAACGGTCCGGCAAACAATACATTGCCCTTGACTATAAAATGTATGTGTGTGTATGTGTATGTGAGTGAACATGATAGTTCCTAAACGGGCCATTCGATTGAGCTATTCAGTATTAATACTTAATACAGAAACACCTGTCTCATTCTTTCATCGTGTTGTAAGAGTCTTTTTTAATGTATTATACGAAAAAGATCCTAATTTTTCTGCCGTGATATACGAATCCGTCTTATATAAGCCCGAGTTATAGGGGAGTCTATACTGTGTGCTTATACTAAAATCTATTATATAAATGTGAAAGTTGGTTTGTTTGTTTGTTTGTCCCTGAACTCCTTCCACACCCTTCGACTAATCAGCTTGAAATTTTGCACATGCACGTAAAACAATTTAGAATAGTACGTAGTCAAAATTCGTAAAATTCAATCGTTCCACGACTTTTTTTCGATTTTTTGATAATTTTCACCTTCAGAAAGCATTTCAGATTGTATAAAATAGTGATCATGTGATATACCGTCTACATGCTGATGATAGACATAACTATAGAGAAAGTGGTATATCATAAATGAAATGACGTCATTTTGATGTCACGTGCTTAAAAATTATAGCATTAGGAATCCTAATTAGGTTAAAAGCTTTGACAAAGTATTACACCACGAGCGAAATAATAAACTTAGATTATCATATGCTGTAAAAAAGTAAAATAACGTGAGTTTTCTTCCACTAATTCATGTATTGCAAGTGCGAATGACACCATTTTGACGTCATGTAAGAGGGTTAGAAATCTAATTAGGTTAAAAGGCTTTGACATAAAAATTTACTAGTATAAAAATTCAAAAGTATTTTGTTTAATGCGTGAGCTACCCTTGGTGATTTTTGAACACTATGATTTTTCAGCAACCATTATAACGAAAGGAAACTTGTATTTGTTAAAACTGTAGGAAACTGAAAAGTCTTCACAAGTTGGAAAATACTGGTTAACATAAAATATCATAGAATTCGCTATCGGTTTGACGACGCCCTTCGTATGTATTCCCAAAAACCGCACAAAATATCGCCAAGTTTTGACGACGTTTGGCGATAAATACTTATTAGATAAAGCTTTGTTGCAAGTGAGAATTTTTCAACGTCGTAGTTTCAATATCACTTCGTTTGTAAACTACTGTGCGAAATAACCAGACTCAACTACCCGGTTTAGAACGTGGCTTCATAAATTAAAAATTGAGTGAAATTATTAAACCGTGCAGCACAGTTTAACGCATCCTATTCGCTATTTGAGCGATTCTAAATAGCTCCTCGAGATTACACAGTTTTCTTTTTTCTCGAGATTGAACCATGCAGAATTTAAATACACTGCTCAAAAGAATTAAAGGATATTGCAGTTTTAGGTGGATCTTGTGGCTGGGATAGCTGATTGATACATGGTCGACAGACGTAGTAGGTTATATGAGAATAAATTGCACATGTTTGGCAGAAAAAAATGCATTTTATTGCGCATTTCTGTAGAAAAGGAAAAAAAACAAAATTTGTGCATATGAGAAAAAAAGAATAAGAAAAGGTGTTTTCTTCAAAGGAAATCATTTTCAGTAGGGGGCATGGTTTCCACGGACGTCCAGCAACGTTTAACACCTTTGAGGCATGGAGTCAATGAGGCTATTAATCACGAGTTGGGGTATTCTGTCCCACTGTTCCAGAAGAGCTCTTTCCGGTTCTTGGAGAGTTTGTGGGGGTGGTTGGCGGCCAGCAACTCGTCTTCCTAGAGCGTCCCAATCGTGCTCTATTGGATTCATGTCTGGAGAACACGCTGGCCATCCCATTCGTACGATTCCTTCCTCGAAAAGGAAATCCTCCACCAGGTTAGCACGATGTGGCCTGCAAGTATCCTCCATTAAAGTGAAGTCATCTCCGATTGCTGCAGCTTAAGGGACTACAATAGGTCTGAGGATCTCATCCCTATATCGGCGACCAGTCAGAGGTCCATCTCGAATGATGTAGAGGTCTGTGTGCCCGTCAATGGAGATGCCACCATACACCAACACTCCCCTACCTCCAAAGCTGACACTTTCGTGCATGAACGCAGGATTATTCCTACTGCCACGGTCCCTCCAGATGAAAATACGCCTATTATCAGGATGAACTGAAAATCGGGACTCGTCAGAAAAAAGAACATTGCTCCATTCATTTCTCCTCCAGTTCACATGCTTTTTTGCCCCCTCTCTGCGGTCGCGGCGATGCCTCGATGTTAGACTAACACATACCATCGGTCGGCGAGCGTACAGACCTACACCATGGAGCCGGTTTCGGACAGTCTGAGTTGAAACCCTGGTGCCAGTAGCCGAGCGAAGGTGTTGTTGGAGAAGAGTAGCGTTCATATTCCGGTGTCTCGAGCCGTTAACACTAAATAACGATCATCATTGGGCGTTGTTGCCCGTCTACGACCTTGCCCTGGTCTTCGGCCTGCACTTCCAGTCGCCAAAAACCGGCTCCAGATCCTGTAAATCACACTTTGTGACACTCCAATGGCTTGCGCTACTTCGGGTTGAATTTGGCCCCCTTCTAACCAACTCTCCGAGCTTCTGAATCGGTTAAATGACTTCTCTGAGACATCGTACTCATCGAAACAAAGCAGTCACTGAATGCCAATCATCCTTGTCTTCATTGTCTTTTTTTCAGTTGAAAGTCCAATTTCATTCGCTGCCGCTGAAGCGACGTTTTTGACGTCGAACTCAAAATTAGCATTCTACACAGTTTGAAAATCAGAAAAATTTGCATTTGTGATTCTCTTCTTCCATTTTCGGAAAAAAAATTTCGCTTATATCTTTATTTTATATAAAACTTACAATATCCTTTAATTGTTTTGAGCAGTGTATATAGATTTGAAACAGCTTGGATATTTCCCACTACGACGATATGAAATATTTTGCAGTGCTACGCCAGTCTGACAAGAATTATGCTTAAAAATATAGAGATGATTTAATGGCAACCATTATTAAAAAATGTTTAATATTTATGCTAATGCTAATGCATAAATTCCAAAGAATCACCAAAGAGTAGAAAAGCAATCATTGGTTTGAAATATCTAAGCTGTTTCTTTAAATTGAGCATTAAAGAGAGAGAAACTAAAAAAGATAATATTAATATAAGTAATAATTAGTATAAATAATAGGTAGTATTAGAAGCTTTGTTAGGTTAATATGGATTGAAGCACAGTATAGCACGTTCATAAATATTTAGTGAAATTAAAAGTGTTCTACTCATCATTTTTCAACGGTCGTCTTACAACTAACTAAGCTATAATCCTACGTTGCGTTTATATATCCCACGATAGTTTCAACAGAAAGAACTACCTGAACTCTTTTTTTTTTTTTTTAAAGATTTTATTACGATTATATTTAAGGAAAATATTCCTTTCCTATCGTGCAAAGAACGAGCGCGTAGCTAGTTAAAATATAATCAAAACTTGTTGCGTTTCTCCAGCCATGCGTACTACTTTGCATTTCAGAATAAATATCACTAAAAAATATTATAAAGGTATTCAGGGCAGACCAACCAGTGTGTGAACAAACTAGGGATAAGGAACAAGGTGATAAACACGGTATGGCAGCAGTGCTATATTTCCGACAATATATTTTGCAAACAGAAAGGCTGCATAGTCAAAATTACGATCGTCTGCTCATCATCTTCCCTCCTTCACCTCCGGTCTGTCGTTTGGTTTCTGCAGTTTTCACGCCTAAACCATGCCCTGAACCAATGCGAATAATCTCAGTGCGATTGATGAGCTATTGCTTTTTCATTTACTTATCTTTAACTTTAGTAAAATAACTGGCTGCAAATTTTTGTACCAGTCTGCAAAAGGGGTTATGACAGTAATAGAAAGAAGAGATCACTTTAAGAAGGGGGGGGAGAGAAAATGCCAGTCTTTCAAACTTTTTCGCGTAAGCTTAAATCTATTATTCTACGTAGGAATGGGAACTACAGGATCGGGATATGGCGACGCCAAGTCGAAAACAGTGACATTACAGAAGAATGAGACACAAAAATCAGACAGTTAAAATTTACGAGATAAATTTATGATGAGGATCATAAACATTATGCGTAGGAAAACCACCAGGGACAGGCGGTTAAATCACCACCAAGAAGGGGAGTACAAGGCGCTACGTCAAGTGAAAAAAAAGAGGGAGAATAAACAAGGGGCTGAGACCGCTCAGGCGGGACCAAGGGAAAGTAAAACGGCAGTTTTGTTCGATTCGAAAAAAGAAAAGAGAGAATAAGAGAAAAGAAGGAAGTTGTTTTTGAAGTAAAACTTCTTTAGTCGCGACTAGGGCGTAACTCAGATTTTTTTTCTGACGGAAGTAACGCTCAGTAAAGGAAATGACGTATATGTCATATACTCCACGGCAAGCGCGCCTGAAAATGAAGAATAACGAAAAATCCTACATTTTCGACCGCTCGCTCCTTTCGCGGATTTCATTGTGAAAAAGCATTATCGTTACTATCATTATTTAGTTTTTCTTGAGATGGCAAAGTTATCCACAAAATATGTATTTAAATATCTCGTTTTGCCGAGGGCAACTAGTTGTAAAATTCTATACTCTCTGAGGAGTTTGTGAAGATTTCCGTTGGGATATAACTTTTGAATTAAATTGTTTTTAAGAGGTCTAACGTTTATTTTCTTGATTGTGTATCGTTAGATTGTGGCTAGTACTTATTTTCAGACATAGAATTATTACTGCCGTGGTGGTATTTGATGAACATACAAATGCCAAACGCGTTTTAAAATAAACGACTTGGTGCAGTGATTAATATTTGGCGTCCGCTTACTAGAAAACTGGGTTAGTATTTTGACAAACTCCTAATACGCTTTTACATTCATCATGTAAAAATACGGGGAACCTGTTAGGGAAAGAAACGGCGATTTCTCACCATTTCTTTGAGACATCAATCTTTATTTATATATCAATAAGCGTTTTGAAGGTACATCCAACATAATATTTTACATGTAATCCCAACCTCACAGGAGGTTGTCGATAATCCTTATTTTTAGATGAATAATATACAAGGTTTTGGAAAAGCGCAAAGAAATGGAACCTGTCTGCAATCGAACCGGAAAAGTAGTTGGAAACGTCAGTTTAAGAACACTTTTCCTGGATTCTAACCCAACTTCAAGGCAGAACATCGGATTAAGAACAAGGAGATGGAACACCACAATTAAAGGGACAGTGGCTGAAAATGTACCTAAACAGCAGAGGGAAATTTTCGTTTAAGAACACTGTTGGAGGATCATTCTTCGATCCCACGAAAGTGAATTTATAGGAGGGGACACTTCGCTTCAAAGTTGGATAACGCCGTTGTTGCAAACAGATGGCGCTACGCACACTGGGTAACTGCGCAACTCAGGTTGTTTATATTTCCATCGAGGCGAAGTAAATGGAGATCGTTGAATTGTCAAAACTTCAAAAAATTAAATGCATAGACTTATGAGCGTGATATATAGTAATTACTGGTTTCAGACGTGTTTTAATTACATAATTGTCTTATAATACTATTTCGTAGTGAATATAGGCAATAGTTTCGAAGTGAAGTGATATTATTATTTGTCAAATGCCAGTTGCATTGTCCGTTAGGCCATTAAACTCCTAAATATTATGTATGTCGCGTCTGTTGTTATTTTACCCAAAAGATGTATTTTAAGAAATGTTAGTACGTAAGAAACGGACCCTGGCTGCAATCAATCCCAAACAATGGACAGAACCTGCGGTTTAAAAACATGGATACAAAATAATAATTCGAAACCTACTAGCAGACGAAATCAACGCTTAAGAGCACTGTGATAGAAAAACACAACAAAAATTACACTACCTGCATTCGAACCCCAGAAACAGAGGAAAACATCAATTAAAGAACACAGTTAAAGTATAATACTAGACTACGGACATCCGCCCCCCTCATTAGACCCAACCTTTAGACGGAACAATGGTATACGAAAGCAATTAAAGAATAATACTACAACATGGACACTTCCTGGATTCTAAGTAATTATCATGAATTACCGATGATTCTTACTTGAGATTTTAATGTTAATTTTCGCTCTCAAGAATCTCAGTCGTTAGTTGATTTTTTAAAAGAAAAATTTGATCTAACTATGAATACTTCTCGACTTCAATCAACAACGCGTTTCGGTACAACGATAGATGCTGTATCTTCCAGAAAATTAGCAAATTTAGAGTTAAATTTACGTTTCACATTATAATTACCACAAACCTATAATTTCATACATAAAAATTATGATGACATCCAAGTACCTATTTCCAATGAATAATATGAATATAACATTTATATAATCTTTGTGAAGTACATGAATAATAAATATAATTAAATTATAATATGATATTTATTTTAAGTTTAATCATTTCAGTGATATGTGTCGTAAACGTCAAAGAAGTTTTACTTCAATCGCGCGTAAAGATTACACGCATACACTTTTTTTTAAGATACTCTTTTTGTGATATTTTATTCATACGCAGATTTAATTTATTTATAGGAATACTAAATTGGAGGTTTTTCCAAAGTAGGTGAGTTTGAGTTATTGCGGGAACATAGTGCAAAAGATCGATACGAGTACGAAAGGTTTTTAACAGAGAAATTGTTTTTATTCTATTCCACGGATTCCCACACCACATTGAAATACTAGTAGGTCTTACTGTTATATATAATCAGTCTGGGATTGTTTTTGTTTAGCTTTTACGTGATATTTGAGGTAAACTTTTCTTTACTACTTGAAAATTAACAAACATTTCCGGAAAAGAAAACAGCCATGAGGTTTTGCGCATTTATATTTAGTGATGCATAAAAATAAAAGTCTATTTGAGTAGATCAATTATAAATAATATTTATGAATAGGGTGATTAAATGCACTGAACATAGCACTGAACCTAAGTGAGCTCAAAATATTGTACTCTTGAATTCGAAGTATGGTTAACGACTAATATTATTTTAATTAAAAACTTCTTACTAACTCAGTTGTAATGTAAATCTGCAATCTAACATGTAAAATTGGCAACGGTGTCGTCCTACCATACATTTCATCATAAAATCTATTACGACTATTTGAACTTTTCGTAGTTAAACCATTTTAATAACAGAAAGTTAAGTACATATGGAAGAATTGTGTTCCTTTTTCGTAAAATTTAGTCTGGTTAACTAGACAGGTATTTAAAAGTTTTTTAAAAATTGTAAATAAACGTATATATATATATATATATATATATTTATATATATATATATATTTAATCATTTATTATACATTGATTTTAACCTTTATACAACAATTTTTTTTATAGTTCCCATTACACATATTTTTTTACATTAGATATACAGACGTTTATACACTGTGCGTTGAGAATTTTAAACATGCCTTGCACAATTATAAAGGATAGTAAACAAATAGTACAGTTCAAATGATTGCTAACAATATCTTTTTTTCTCTTACGTAGGCTGCGCCAACGAGCAGGTTTTTAACGGGGAACGGACGGAGAGACAACCCGAAATCATAAACACTTTTAAACTTGATTGGAAAGCTTTGTAGCGAAATCTCGCTCTCCAGCAGAGGGCGTGAGCAAGCACTCTCTAACTAGTTGTCGATGTGAGAGAACGACGGACGAGTTTCGATTGTACTTCGATAAGCGCACACATGCGCATTCGTTTTGTAAAACTTCAATGTAAATATTATGTACATTTAATTAAATAGATTTAGTCAAGACTACCTCTCTTCGAGTCATTCATTTGAATATTTCGATTGACCACCTTCGATGAACCACCGACGTTAGTTTTGAATTGCTTTTCGAAAGTGCCTTTTGTCGTCAAGCTTTAAAAAGCATCAATTCAACTTTGTTTGTTAAATTAGAAAGCTACGTTACACAATTAAACTAGTTATCAAGTTAAGCTACGCAAAGAATAACACATCACTGAAAATTTATACAAATGAAAATATAAGAAAAATATCGAAAACCTTTTACACAAAACATTACTTATAACGTCAGTTATAAATGCGAAAGCAACAGTTTTGCTTCCTAGAGCAAAAATGCTTACATTTCCATTGTAATCATTAACCTTCATTCGAAGATTGGTTTCATAATCTCATATAAATCCTTTATGAAAAGGCTAAAGATCATTCTAGATATATCGACCCCACAAAATGCATGAGAGAGTTTTGTTTATTTCAAACCAAATCCACTGGATTCGTGCATCAGAGAAATCTCCACTATCTCTTTTCCTCGACTCTCTTAATTAGAAGTCTAACTAATTAGATGATATAACATTAAGTCCGTTTGTTATTAGACTAATAACGATGTCTAAAGTTACCTACTTACGCTAATGATATTCGTTAATATTACACGTAATATGTACATTAAAGTCGCTAACAGCTGCCGATAAAAACTATTCTTGTCGAAAATATTCTAAAGAAATTTTCATATTTAGCAATCATCATTATTCCAGCCATAGCACATTTGAAAGAGAAGAGCTAGGAAATAATATGTTATTTAGATGAAGAAATAAGGAAATATTTCTCATGTAATGAAATAGAGATATGTTGCGTAAATTGTTAATTGGAATGTTAATCAGTAGCGGTGACTGCATAGAAAGGATATGCATTAGATAAGTAATGAAACTACTTGAGGTTTTCATTCCTCTTGAAATCAGTATTTAGCTATTATTGAAATAAGTTCGTTTTTACTTGTTCTGAGTGTGTACGAAGCCTATAGATGGGAGAGAAAAATAACTGTGAATTCAGTTCCAGCAGTATTCCATATACACACTGTTAAAACGAGTTGTTTAGAAATATAAGCAAAAGGTACTCATTTCTGAGTACTTTGTCAACTTGTAATAACTCCGAGTCCTTTACACTTAAATTTAAGGAATACATGTACTCATTTTTTGTGCTCATGCAAGAACACAAGCATGAGTATACACAGACTCAAATTTTCGAGAAATTATGTACTCATTTATGAAATATGAAAAATCGTTAACGAATCTATTACTCTTAAATTTTAAAATATGCTTATTAGATGTACTCATTTTTAATACATATCCGAATTGATGTTTAATGTAATTTTGTTGTATTTTAATTATATTTAATAACTAGATGAAGTACCCATCGTTGACGGGTTAATACTGAATGCAAATTTCCAAAAAGCAAGATCTTTCGTCCGCATTGTAGAAGTACACAGAATGGGTGTAGTATACTGCCAAAAGTAAAGAAAGCGAAGTTATAATTTTTATGTATTGTTAAAATATTTTAGGTTAGAGAGTAACTAAGTAATATCATTTCATTCGCTTTAGTCGTAATTATGGGATGCGCGAACGAATATTTCCGCATATTGAAATGATTTTCGCAAAATCTCAAAATCTAATCAACATTTTTGAAAAATTGGAAGCCTAGAATTTAAGTTGAGTGGCAACCTATCATGTCACCCAATTCCGTTTCATTCCCTGCAGTATTTATTTCGTGATGCTGGAACAAAAATTTCAGCATTTTAAAACGATTTTCGCAAAATCTCAAATATAATCAAAATATTTTTAAAATTCAACACCTATAAATTAAGATTAGCAACTATCTATCATATCACCATATTTCGTATTAGTCGTTATTACGCGATGCTTGAAGAAATATAACCGCATTTTGAGAGAATTTTCAAAAAATCTCAAAATCTAATAAAAATGTTTAAAAAATTGGACACCTATACTTTATGTTGAGCAACAACCTATCACGTGACCAAATTTCATATCATTCGCTTTAGTCGTTTATTACATAATGCGTGAACAAAAATTCACTCAGTTTGAAACGATTTTCGCAAAATCCCAAAATCTGATCGATTTTCTTTTTACTTCCTTGTACGTAGTGTAAGGAAGTAATGCGATCCCGAAAAATTTTGGAGGCCAAATTTCGACAAAAAAACCGATTTTGACTACCTCTAAATTTAATTTTAAGAATTTTTTCGATGCATCTCATCGTAGGCTAGCATGCACGATCATATTAACGCATCTGCAACTCATTTTGAGCAGCGGCGAGTCTATTGTGGCCAGTTTTTCCATGCCGTCTGTACGTACGTACGTATGTATGTAACTCGCATATCTGAAAAACTATTGGTCGTAGAATACTGAGATTTGATATTTAGGATTGTTCTATGATCTAGTTGTGCACCTCCTCTTTTGGTCGCAATCGAATGGATAGTTTATGTACAGGACCGCCCAAAAGATTCGAAATACATTACGCTCTATGGGCCGAAATTCATTAAACTGGCCTAACTCAAAAACATTAGGCGTAGAATGACTTCATATTTTGGATAGTTTTAACATCTAGTTGTGCATCTCCTCTTTTGGTTCCATTCGACTGGATAGTTTATCTACCGGACCGCCCAAAACATTCGAAATACATTACGCTCAATGGGCCGAAATTCATTAAACTCGCATATCTCAAAAACTATTAGGCGTAGAATGTCGAAACTTCATGTTTTGGATAGATGTAACATCTAGTTGTGCACCTTCCCTTTCGGTTCCATTCGACTGGATAGTTTATCACCAAAACCGCCCAAAAGATTCGAAATACTATACAGTCTATGGGCCGAAATTCATCAAAGGGTTTTTTAGAGGTATTGGGCTATTTCAAACGACTCAGAAGTGATGTATGCTGTTAAGAGTTAGAAAATGAATTTCTCCATTAAAAGAAGTGTCTTTATCCTTTATAGTTCTGCTACAGGAACACTCAAAAGATTTCCAATACATTACGGCCAATGGCAATTTTAGGGGCATTCATCCATTTCAAACACAATACCGTCCTACCACATAAGTTAGGTAATGGTCCGACCACGGTCACGTGCCTCCCTCAAGTACTATGCCAAAAGTCGCCAAGCTTGGCGACTTTTGGTGTACGTGTGTGCATGTTTAACTCTCAAATCTCAAAAACTATTATGAAATTTCATATATAAGATTGTTGTAACATCTAGTTGTGCATCTCGATTTTTGGTTCCAATCTACTGGAGAGTTTATTTACAGGACCACCGAAAAGAATTTCAGTACTTTAATGTCTATGGACATCTTCAATATAATACAACTGTAGACAGTCATTGTTTGGTACATGCCCAAAATCTCGCCGTCTATTCTCGACCGTGGCGAGTTTTGCCAAAATGTCGCCAAATTTGGCGATAGTCAGTCATTTGGTCCATGCCTAAAGTATCGCCATTAGTCATCGTTCTTGGCGAGTTTTGGCGAAATATCGCCAAATTTGGCGATAATCTGTCATTGTGCTGGTCCATGCTTAAAATCTCGCCAAATGCCGTCGACATTGACGAGTTTCGCCGAAATATCGCCGAATTTGGCGCCAAAAATTATTTCGTATTTTGTATAACTCTTAAAACTTTAACATGTAGAATTTTGAACTTTTGTATTTAGAACTATTGTAATATCTGTTTTCAATATCTTTTTCGACAACAATCGACTGGGAATTTATTTACAGGGCGAGCCAAATGACTTTAAATATATTGAGGTGTATGGATGCATTCAATTCATTAAAAGTCTGCGGTCAATGACTACTGTGGCTGTCCCCAAAATCTCGCAAACTATCTCAAGTTTGTCGGCTTTTGGTGAAATATCGCCAAATAAAGTGTCAGAAGGAAATCTTTCAAATTGAACTCAGCTTGGCGATATCGAAATATTTGGCTAGAAATCGCTAAACCTTACTATTATTGATATTTTATCTCTTTCAAACAAATAAGTTTGGAGGAAGTGCGTGGAAAATACTTTTGATTTAATAGACGTGCAAGGAAGTCATGTGTTGGACACATCAGATTTTTTTTAGTTGCTTATAGTTTAAGGTGAATGACCACCTATCATATCACCAAATACCATTTTTTCACCTTTGCAGTTATTACGTGATGTGCGAATGCAAATTTACGCAGTTTGAAACAATTTTCGAGAAATCTCAAAATCTAATCAAGATTTTTTAAAACTTCGACGACAATGTTTTAAGTTGAGTGACCACCTATCACATGATACCAAATTTCATGCCATTCACTTCAGTCGTTTTTACGGGATGCTCGAACACAAATTTACGTAGTTTAAAAGGATTTTCAGAAAATCTTTAATCAGGTTTTTTTTTTTTAAATCGACGCCTATGTTTTAAGTTGAGTGACCACTAATGACCACCTATCATTTCACCATCTACCATTTTTTCACCTTTGCAGCTATTACGTGATGTGCGAATGCAAATTTACGCAGTTTGAAACAATTTTTGCAAAATCTCAAAATCTAATCGAGATTTTTTAAAAATTCGACGATTTTGTTTTAAGTTGAGTGACCACCAATCATGATACCAAAATTCATTTCAATCGCTTCAGTCGTTTTTACGTGCTGCTCGAAGACAATTTACGCAGTTTGAAACGATTTTCGCAAAATCTGAAAATCTAATCAAGATTTTTTTTTAATTCTACGCCTATGTTTTAAGTTGAGTGACCACCTATCATGACACCAAATTTCATATCATTCGCTTCGGTTGCTTATACGTGATGCTTAAACAAATAAAAATATAGTTTAAAAAACCAAAAAACACGCTTTAGTGATAAATTGAACTAACTAAAAAGCGAAAAATAATTCTTAATATAGAAATAAATTAATGAACGAAAAATAGTATTATTGTAAAAAAAGGGTGGGACGCTTTGTGCTATATTTTTTGTATCATTTTTGTACTAATCGTACCGATCGAATATTCTCAAGAACTGATATATGGAGCACCCCACGCTTTTTTCACAATAATACTATTTTTCGTTCATTAATTTATTTCTATATTAAAAATTATTTTTCGCTTTTTAGTTAGTTCAATTTATCACTAAAGCGTGTTTTTTGGTTCTTTAAACTATATTTTTATTTTTCACTTTTTAGTTCGATTTACTGTAAAAGCGATTTTTTAGTTTTTATTAAAACTATATGTATTTAAAATTTATTTTTAATTTTCGATATCTCTCATAAGACACTAAGGAACACTTAGTTGGAAAATACAAACTGTGAGATAATTCATTTTTACTGTGCACCAGAGGCGTAGCCAGGATTTTATTTCGATGTGGGCTGGGTATCAAATTTAAAGCTAAAGTTTAATTGTAAGCTACGTAAAGTGTCCCATTACGGGGGGGGGGGGGAGCAGCCCCTGAGCCCCCCCCTCTTGCTACGCCCCTGCTTTGCACCAAAGTATTAATCAACCTGCAGTTAAATGCTACCTTCCTCACTAAAAAGGAAAAATACTTCTCTAATAAACAAATAAAAGCGTGTTAAAATGAGTGGCCTTAACATTTTCTTGTACTCAACTCTTCCATAATGTGATGGATCACGATATTTTGTAAAAATAGAAATGTTACCGTGCCCAAAATTCGAACCTGGGTTATTGAGGCCACAACGCAATGTACTAACCACTATACGATCACGGCCACAGTAAAAAAAAGGTTTTCTTAAGATTGTAATCTTTGGAAGTGTTCTACTTTCAATCGGGATAAGAAATGAGGAAATTATTTAATCCTGGCGATCCTGATCAGGATAATCAGATAAACTTATAAAATTATTGTATTGTCACCGGTTCTTCATTAATGTACAAAGATTAAATGAAATCTGACGGCTTAAAGTGTGCCAAATTTGAGTTCAAAGGAGTCGGTTACAAACATACAAACATACGTACAGGTGAAGCTAATAAATAAAAGCGTGTTAAAATCAGGAAAATGGGATAAATTTATCAAATTATTGTATTGTCATCGATCCTTGATATATCTACAAAGTTTAAATTAAATCTGACCGTTTAAATTGGTTCAAAATCGAGTTCAAAGGAGTCGGTTACAAACATACAAGCATACAAACATACATACAGGTGAAGCTAATAAAAGCGTGTTAAAAAAGCGTCACGGACAGAATGACAGAATGACAAAACGACAGAACGACAGAACGACAAACTTTTTTTTGAGGGTCGTACCGGATTCTCAGGTGCTTGAAACGGATAGAAATCGCAAAATTTTTGAATTCATAGAAATGTACAGACAAAAGTCTAATTTTATTTATGTAGATAATGTATTAATTTTTGGTTCTCGTATCCACTCATTTGTATAGATTTTATGTGATATGACTATTTGTTCGCATAAAATTTTCATTTTTTTACAGTCTTGATTTATATTCAAGATGCTGTTTGGTCCTTCAATGATCATAGAATGTTATTATTATGAATATGTGAGACTTTTCAACATGACAAAAGCGCAGCATTCCCCTAACTGTGTTCATGTAGCCACTGGTATGAAAAATTTCAAAACCTAAAGAAATTTCGCGATACATTTCCTCTTGAAATAAATGAAAATAAATAAAAACAAACAAAAATAAGTAACTATGACATATAACAATGAAATAATATAAAAACTTTACTTATATACCATAAGATGATGGTCACTCATGGATTTTAATTGATCCCTCTATCATGATATATGCCAGATTTTATTCAGCATTGAAAAATAAGCGAACGCAATACACTCTTTGCAGCAATGACGTGGTGTAAACAGAAACGATGCTTCCAAAGATAGTTTGTGGGCATGCGTAAGATAGATATGGTTATAGCGGATTGGTAGAAAAACAAGATCGTGTACTCACTTTCTTTGGAGTATTCATGTACGCAGTGCTATAGGGATTATAAAACAATAAATTTTATAAAACTGTAAAACAACATAAAGTTGTTTTGCGTAACTTTAATTGGAGTTAATTTTAAACTGAAATGAAAAAGGAATTTTTTTTTAAATTAAAAACTTAAAATTGAAATGGAAAACTCTTTTGCGTTCTTAAATGATTATTTTAAAGCTGGAAAAAAGAAAATAAAAAAAAGTCATTTCCGTATTTATAAGTATGAAAATAACAGTTTTGTTTTCCAGAGAGAAAATGCCTGTATTTGCATTCCCAACACCTCATACTGAGTGATAAATTTAAAATAGTACCCGAAGGTTTTTTTTTTTTTTTTGCCCTTAAATCTGACGGATGTGACAACTATTCTAAAATTGTAATATAACTGTTTGTACCTTGTTTAAGTGTGGGAGGCAATTTCCAACACTGTTGGTATTGCGATACGAAAAAAGTGGACTGTAAGGCGAATGATCAACAATTAATTTCTTTATTCTGTGACTATTTAAAATTAAATGAGTCAAGAGGGTACAACGATGCCGTGCTTACGGCTTACAAAACGAGACGACTACTTGTGACTGGCGAAAAACACAGCTACCACCCAGAACCCATCGATAGGGTTGCCAGAAGCGGATTGGCGACAAGATACAATTATGAATGAAGGTAATACAAGCAATAACATTTCTCCCCCGCCTTGCAACGACGGAGGCGTTCAAATTAAAGATACAGGTTAAATAATCAAAATAACAATCAAAATTGGTAAATGAGATTAAATGCCATCACAATGATATTAAATAAAAATACAAATATTTTCAGTTTTCAAAAGGAATAAAGTGGAGAAAAAAAAAACATACATACATATTCCAATTTTAAAATACCTTCAAATATACCATAAGAAGTAAACGTAGCTTCTACACCTGTATGGAAATATAAGGTATGAAAATAATTAATTACAACATAAGTAAAATGATGGTGAGAAGGAAGCAATATTGGGTGCCTTTGCGAAACAGGCAAGTTAGAGTTTTTCAGTTGTCCTCCAACGCGGAGGATATCATTACTATCTAAGAAAGGGTTTAAACTTAAAAGTTTACTAGATTTTGGAATCGGAGTCCCTTTGCTTAAGCACTGTATTTCCTTAGCAAAGTTAGTTCCTTGAATGTTTTTCACTATTGTCCACAAGGATTGATTAAGTTCATAACTCTTAAGGCATCCAGTCTCTCGTTGTAAAGGGTTTCTTGCGTTGTTTACAAATCTTTTGCACCAAGCAAGCACTCTCTGTAATTTGGTGTACGAAGAACAGCTACTGATAAGATCTAGTGGTTCGACTGTCTCCAGCAGCCCACACATTTCACTGGTTGGCGTTTCTTTTATTTCTCTCGAAAAGAGGTCATTGTTCTCAATTGAAGTAGGGTTAGAGAATTCACTTATTTCGACTTGACGTAGAAATGGCGGCCCAAGCCACCACAGATCGCATTCCTGAATTTTGTCAGGATTTACGCCTCTCGAAAGGATATCGGCTGGATTTTCCTTGGAGCTGACGTGGCGCCAGCATTCAATTTTGGTAAGCGCTTGAATGATACTCACACGATTTCTAACGAATGGCTTGAGATGAGAAGGTGGCCTCTTAATCCACGCTAACACTATGCTGCTGTCAGACCAAAAGTAAATGTCATCAATTTGGATTTTTATGGCTTGCAGAGATCTTTTAACCAATTTGGAAAGAAGAACTGCAGCGTTCAGCTCTAACCGAGGAATGGTGATTGTCCTTAGAGGAGCAACTTTAGATTTAGAGCACAACAGATTAACAATGATCTGCCCATTTGCGTCAACACAACGAATGTAGATTACGGCTCCGAAAGCCTTCTCTGAAGAATCTGCAAAGCCATGAATTTCTGTTCGAATGGAATGATGTTGAAGACAATAACGAGGAATAACCAAAAGGTTTATAGATGACAGAGCGGTAACAAAGGAATTCCACTCAGATTTTAAGTTTGGAGGCAAGCAATCATTCCAGTCTAAGTTTAACTGCCACAGAGTTTGCATTAGAATTTTAGCCCTCGCTATTATGGGCCCTAATAGCCCGAGTGGATCGAACAATTTCGCAATTGTGGAGAGCACAGTTCTTTTGGTGAATTCACAATTATTTCCTCCTTCATCCTTAGTAGATACCTTGAAAGAGAAGGAATCTGTCTGTGGCTTCCATAAAAGCCCGAGTGTCTTCGTCTCATTTTGATTGGAAAAAGATAAGTCTTTATCTTCATTTAATTCATCTGGCAATAGGTAAGGATTACTAGCTGCCCATTTATGCAATTGCATGCAAGCACCTTGTAACAGTGAGACAAGCTGAGCTTGGAGTTTCTTCCCTAATTCCAGATCATCGCTGCCTGTTAAGATCTCGTTCTATATTCACGTCTGAAAGCAAAACTTCAGCAGCTAATGGATAATCCTTGCCATCGTCTATTGCAAGTTGTTTCAACGACCTAGTGGCTAGATACGGAGCGCTACTAGTACCATAGGTTACGGTGGTTAATTTATATTTCTTCACTGGATCTTCAAAATTATGTTTCCAAACGATTCGTAGCAAATCGCGCTGAGATTCATCTATAGCAACCATCCTAAACATTTTCCTTATGTCTGCAGTTAACGCGTACTTGTGAATTCTGAATCGAAGTAGAATTGAAAATAAGTCTTCTTGTATTATACCACCATTCATCTGCAATGAATTTAGAGATTCACCAGTGGAAGTAACAGACGAAGCATTAAAAACTACGCGAAGTGGAGTTGTACTATTAGTAGGGCGATAAACACCGTGGTGTGGTAGATAATACGTCACCGCTGGCTCTTCTTCTTCAATTATCTCTACCATGTGACCCATTGTCTGGTATTCTCGAATAAAATTACGATATAAAATCAGCATTTCCGGATTTTTGACTAACCTTTTCCATAAGGCCTCGAGTCTATTCAAAGCTGTCTGTTTGGAGTCCCCTAAACAACTGGGATCCTTAGCTAAAGGCATCTGTACTATAAAGCGACCAGATTCATCCCTTTTGAAGGTATTTAAGAAATGCTGTTCACAAATTCGTTCTTCTTCAGATTTAACGACCGGATTTTCCACGTCCGTTAAATTTTCTATTTCCCAAAATAATCTAATATTTTTGTCTAGTTCATCAAGGGTTGAAATAAGACCACAATGAAAGTCAGGACTAGTGTTTTCATGACGCATAATACCACTAGCAGTGAAGCCGAACACAGTATCTTGTAATATCAAATTACCTCCAGCTAATTTCAATTTTTCAGGTTTTAATAAATCAAAAATTAACTGATTTCCAAGCAACATATGTATTTTACTTGGTAAATGAAAGGATTTATCTGATAGATTAATGCCGTCAGGAATTTTTATCCCCTTCATATCAAGTTTACACGTTGGTGTAAAATCTGTAATACTTTCGACAACCAAACAATCAATTATTTTTCTAAACTGACCTTCCTTATTTGAAATTGCAATTGAAACCTCATGCTTTATTTTGTGAGATGCACCTCCAATACCCGAAACTAAGGTGTTTATTTTTCGAAGCCTTAATCCTAAAGCTAACGCAGTATCCAATGTGATAATATTCACCATAGAACCGCAATCAAGAATTGCCTTTATCGGGAACTTATTTCCAACGTTATTTTCACCAAAAACAAGAACAGTACTTAAAACCACGCTTTGTTTATTTTTTCCCGATACGAAACTCGAACCAATAAATCCTTCCTCTTTCCCAGCTGGTAATGCAGACTGACTGACACCTTCGTACGGAGGCGAAAAGGGTGGAGAATTCACATTTAACTCTGAATTTACTGCTTCCGTTTTCAAGTGGTTAGTAGTTTCTTGTGGCGAATGCTTATGATTATCGACACTCTTATTCAAACTTCTACACAATAAGGAATTATGCCGTTTAGAGCAGAAACAATTTCGAACACTAGGGCAATTCGATAATTTATGCAATGGAGATAAACAATTTATACAAAGATTATGACTTTTTACTACATCAAATCTTTCATTAACTTTCATTGAATTGAAGCGTTTACATTTAAATAAACTGTGTGCTTGTTTGCATAAAGCACAATTATTAGGCTGAGATTTCGAAAGAAGCACCTTCGGTTTAGAATGGAGGGGAATGTTCTTTTGCTTGTTTTGGTTATGAAAAGAAGCATTTAAACTTTCTAAAATTTGACATCTCTTTGACAAAAAGGAGAGAAAGTCTTCCCAATCGGGAAATTCAGTACTGTCCAAGGTCATTTCGTATTGCCTACGAGTCTCATGATCTAGTTTGTTTAACACAATATTAACCAACATTTGCTGAGAAAGTTTGTCGGGTTTCAAATCAAACAATTCTAAAGAACGAATATGCTTCTGAATGTTATCAAGTAGGGTTCTTAGATCCCTTGCCGATTCATTATTTAATTTATTCAAGGACAAAATAGAATTGATGTGAGATGATGCAATAACACGTTTATTCTCAAATCTTTGTTGCAAAGCGCCTAATAGGGAATCGAATGTATCATTCGGCGTTTGCAAATGTTTAGCTTCTCCCTTTAACGAAGCTTGCAAATAGTGCAGTTTTTGTTGATCTGTTAAACTTTCATTAGATGTGATAAGGGAGTCAAATTTTGATTTAAAGAGTCCCCATTCTTGATACGATCCGAAAAATTCTGGTAAATTTATTTGGGGTAATTTCACCTTTACATTTGTGCATACATTATTCGAAATAGAATGCTCTATGACATATAACAATGAAATAATATAAAAACTTTACTTATATACCATAAGATGATGGTCACTCATGGATTTTAATTGATCCCTCTATCATGATATATGCCAGATTTTATTCAGCATTGAAAAATAAGCGAACGCAATACACTCTTTGCAGCAATGACGTGGTGTAAACAGAAACGATGCTTCCAAAGATAGTTTGTGGGCATGCGTAAGATAGATATGGTTATAGCGGATTGGTAGAAAAACAAGATCGTGTACTCACTTTCTTTGGAGTATTCATGTACGCAGTGCTATAGGGATTATAAAACAATAAATTTTATAAAACTGTAAAACAACATAAAGTTGTTTTGCGTAACTTTAATTGGAGTTAATTTTAAACTGAAATGAAAAAGGAATTTTTTTTTAAATTAAAAACTTAAAATTGAAATGGAAAACTCTTTTGCGTTCTTAAATGATTATTTTAAAGCTGGAAAAAAGAAAATAAAAAAAAGTCATTTCCGTATTTATAAGTATGAAAATAACAGTTTTGTTTTCCAGAGAGAAAATGCCTGTATTTGCATTCCAACACCTCATACTGAGTGATAAATTTAAAATAGTACCCGAAGGTTTTTTTTTTTTTTTTGCCCTTAAATCTGACGGATGTGACAACTATTCTAAAATTGTAATATAACTGTTTGTACCTTGTTTAAGTGTGGGAGGTATAATTTAATAATAAATTATAATAAATTTAATAATAACAATAAATTTCCAACACTGTTGGACTGTTAGAACTTCATTTATGAGGTAAAACAGATATGAAGATGTACAATGTTACTTATCCTAAGATAATTTAATTTTTGAAAAACATAATTTAATTCAATTTTTTTACATTACTAGGGGCCAAGGCCCCCAGACTCGCTACGCTCGCTTTTCGTATGAGGCATTCGGCCCCTAATAAGGCTTATTCGTAAAAAAGACATAATTTCAACAGACAAAACCCGAAGATTGGATCAGATAGAATGTTACTGAGCTACACATTGCTTGGTTCTCGCATGTTCATCGGTACATAAAATTTAAACTTCACACTACAGTAGACCCCCCTCCCCCTCATATCACGGAAGCTATTTTGTTATGGGAATCCGTGTTGTATGGGTCCTGAGCTATACTCCACCTGGAGTGCGGACTCTGCGTATAATCGCTGGAAAAATTATTTGCACTCCTCAGAAACACAATGATATTTAATTTTGCCATTCAAAAGTAATATTCATTAGGAGCTAAAGCGTAATAAAATCAGAACAGTTGTTTCAACTGTATTATTAATAATGTAAAACCTATTGGACACTTTGCGAATTTGCCACCCATGGCGTTTGCCACCACAACCTATATTTACTGTTCATTTAAGGTTACCGGAAAACCGTTATCCATATTTTTATTTACATAATCGTTTGCAGATTGGCGTACTTAACACCACGAATTATACCATCTCGTCGCGCTAGCAAATATCCAAAGTGTACTATAACTGCTATAATGGCTTAGTTAACGTCGCCAAATATTTCTACTGGTAGCAAATAATCCAGCTGGACCGAACCGGCTTTAAAATAATCTGCATTTTAATTATTTTTCATTTTCAAGATATTAGTTATTCTGTTTTGGAAAAACGAATAATCGCTAATTCTAAACTCCTGTTGTCTAAGCGAACTTACAATTTGAAAATTGTCAACTTCGTGTAACACATTTTGAGTTACTTATTTCATATAGTTTTTATTTTGGCGTAAAATGGGCGTAATTCTAACTCATGTTTGTAAATTTCACGGGATTCTAGATACTTTGAAACGCTTTGTTGCAAAGGAATGAATGATTTTATGCCAAATCTGGCAACCATTATGTTTATTTTTTTCATTTTTTTATTGATATCTTCTAAAATAATTCGATTTTCGAAATTTAAGTCAGCTTAGCAGGTTCCTCGGAATTTTTCGAATCTGTGGGCACCTTAGTCGAAACTCAAATCCGCACGGTTTAGGAGGAGAAAGGGAAACAAGCTTTGACAGCGACAGCGACAGCGGCCTTTACTTTTTTTTAGAATAGAGAGGTAATTCCTTACAGCAAATGTTGAAAATGTTCGTTCGCAGATTGGATTTATCAAAGAATTCCTGCAAGTAGCGACGAATTAAAACAAATCATAAATGAAGAAATCTCATCAATGACACCAACAATATTGCGAATTGTGTCAAAAACTTGGTTCGACGTGTTGAGGTTTGAGTTCAAAATGGTGGCAAACATTTTCAACATTTGCTGTAAGTAATGATAATGGAAAAAATGTGAACTAAATTATGCTTTTCAAAAACAAAATTATCACCTGATTAAGTAACATCGTGAGTCTCCATTTCTGTTTTACCTCATAAATAAAGTTGTAATAGTCTAACAGTGTTGGAAACAGTCTCCCACACTTAAATGAGATTCAAACAATTTCGTTTCACCTTTCCAATCGATGTCACATTCGTCAGATTTAAGGCAATAAGAAATACCAACGGGTATTTTTTTGAATGGATCACCCTGTATTTTTCTGAATAACTGATTTCGTGGGGTCTCCCAAATCTATCATCGTATGCAAGTTTCATCAATCGTTGGCCTTTTATCATTTCGATTCAGAGGATAGTTTATGACCAACATGTTATGAAATTATTCGGATACTCTCGTTTGTCTTATATTAATATCGACTAAGACTTGTCGACAGCAAGTGACAACTTGCTGTTGTTGTTGTTGAGATGGTCGGAGGTCTCCCTAACTGCATTCAGACGAATGGTTTTATACCCGTGAATAACTGGTGCACGCAACTCTCAGACTCTTTCGACGTGAAGCAAAATTTGATGACAAATAACATCGCATCCTTCTGGTACATTCTGGTTCTGAAATGCCAATTTACCTTCGGAGAAAGTTCACTGAAGCTTTCGAATGCCCGCTGCTCAACTGCATACAATTATCTAAAGTGAATACACATTATAAAATAGACAACAGTGCAAATATTTCAAAATTAACAAAAGGTGAAGTTTTATGCAAAGGGATGGTAAGGATTACAAGACATTTGAAAACATTTGATTTTTCATGCAATAAATTTTATTTTTTCTTAACATTAATCACAGATTTCGTCTAAGGTAAGTGCTCCAGTAGTGGCCATGTACCAGTATTGGGCCATCTGAAAAAATAAAATTGAAGTTGAAAAACAATAAATTCCAACTATTTATTGAGATAAGAGATCAACCCAATTTGGCTGGAACCATTATCAACTGAATACCAAAGTTTCAGTCTTCATTCAGCTTTGGAATTTCTTGTTTCTCAAGTTTCAAATGGCCAACAACTGGAGCACTTACCTTAATGTAAATTTGTTTTGACTTTCCTGCCCGGACACACCGAAGTTAACAGGAAAATTATTTAGGGGGTGCGAAGAGAACAAAATGTGATATTTTTTACATATCGGCATTAATCGTATCAGAAGTGAAACAGGAAGGATAAATTACTCCACACTCATCAATTATGAAACACTTTCGAACATATTCCCATTCTGAGCCTGTACTTAGCGAATAGTGTACATGTTCGCTCTCTTTATCGCAAAGACGACACGAGTGAGATTCCCTTTCTGAGCCGCTGTTTTTTTCCGATTACTGGTGAATTATAGCTAGCTAAGATTAGTTTTATTATTTAAATTTAATAAATAAATTTTACATCTTCTTAATGTCTGTCTAAAGCTGATATGCTTAAATAGCTTCATTCTGCGTACACGTGTAGCTTTATTATCATGCTTGCATAGCAAAGGCGACTTTTCGTAAATCCAGAGACAATATTACCGACAGAATTAATCTAACTTATCACCAAAAAACTTTACATTTTTCGTCAAATATGGAACATTGAATATTTTATGGAGTAATCCATAAAGAGGAACAATAACAAACAAAAATTTCACTTCGGTTCAAAATGCCTTAAGTCGCATATAAGCTCGGGAAAATTATTAGATCGGCTAAAAAATGTTTTGAAGCATAAAATCTGTGTTGTTGTATCAAAATTTTAAACCATTATATTTTTAAGGAAGTGGGTTTCTTTTTTTTTAATCTTTGCTACATTTTTCAGATGTAAATGGCATTCTTTTACGGTAGAAAAAGTTTGTTTCTTGTTGTTGCAATTGTTTAGATACACATGAGCATGTTTTAGGGAGAAAATAGACTCTTCAAAAGAATAAAGCGGAAAACTGACAACAAAATATGAGAAGGTTAAAAAAATTGTTTTTCAAGTTATAATTTACCTCAATTTTTTTAACAGAAAAAATTGAATCTAAATTGATAATTTGCTTTCGGATGAAGGACTTGAATTCTGCATTCAAGTATAGTGAGTGTATTTGGATTAAACCTTGTAATCACAAATGTAATTATTGCAAATTTCTTAATTTACATAGATGAGCTGGAATGCTGCATACTTTGTATCTTATCTAACAATACACGAATCAGCCATATAAGGTTTCAAGTATTTATTTTTTAAATTCATGTCTTTTTATTTAATTCACACTGTATTTCTCGGCCAAATCATGCAATGAGTTATCTCTTTTCAATGAGTTTTCTCTTTTTTCAAGTGGAGAACTTTCAGATCTCCACTTCAGCTGACATCTTACACATTAATGTATCTTAGCTAACAATACTTGAATCAGGCATGAAAACGTTTCAATTTCAGGTTTCAATTTAATAAATTAATATAATTAGTTTAAGTTTTTATTTTAAGGCACTTAGTTTTTAAAACAATTCATACAGACAGTGGCGTAGCTACAGGGGAATGAGGATTAAGGGATTATAACATCCACAGCCCCCCCCCATGAGGAGTATTTTGTCATGCAAAATGCATTTTCTTCACACACACACAGCATACATATACTTATATAGCCCCCCCCCCTCCATGAAAAAATTCTCGTGACGCCACTGCATACAGATAATTTAACTTTTTATAAACGGAAGGAGCTCACGATCACGTGGAACACTTGTTGTCTGCTAGTTAGCATTCTTGGCATTCAGATTAATTACCCGACTCGGTTCAAGTCTCTTCTCCTAATTTATGTAAAGAAAACTGGTACATTTGGTTCGTGACTGCAGAACTGTTTGCTTGATTTTACAAAAGTATATTTCCTTATAAAGTCACTACATACCAATATATGGCATGATTAAATTGAAATTTACGAATACTCCATAAAGTTGTATAGAATTCTTTAGAAAACTTTAAAGTATTAGTATGATTGATAGCAATAGAACCATTCTTGGTGTTCACTTACACAATGTCAAATCTCATGCACATAGCTTTTTTGTAACTCAAATTGCAAGTTGTATTATAACCGAGATCTACCAATTAGCAAGCATAACAGCATCGATCATTATGAATAATGCTTTAACAAATATTTGCATAAAAATTTAAACATGCACTTATTTTTTTAACCCTTCCCAACAACGTTGAAAAGCGTTTGTGATTTCGATTTATCAATCTCTCCTATGCACCATTTACAGTTCTTCTACGGGAAGAATTCCAATATATTACGGCCTGTTGCAGTTTAGTGATATTAATTCAATTCTAGAACAATAAAATAAACATGTATAATAGACGCTTATGACACCTCTATATTGAAAACGAAACACGTGCTAAAGGCATTAGTACCTTTTTTAGAGAATTTCACAAAATTATATGATTATTAATACAGATTTTGGAGATTATTTTAAAATTTTGCCAAAAGGTCAAACCTGGGCTAGTAACGATATATCGCCGAAATTGACACCAGACGAAATATTCAAAACTTTGATTTGCATCTAAAAAGATGCAACTTGGCAGTGATTGAACGTTATGGAGATCGTTTTTCGAATTTTCGCTATCAGTTTTATACGTATAAATAATGTAAATGTGTTGGAAAGTGTTCTATAATCGATCCGTTGGCATGATTTGTCTTTCTTGTTTAATTCTAACAAGTTTAATTTTATTCGTAAAAAGTTGACCATATCTGTTTACTTCGAAACTCTGATATATATCTTTAAGGAACAAAATACCGTACATTATACAAATTTTATTCTGATGGTAGACGAGAGTTTCAAAACCCATCTTGCATCCTAGTACTTAAATTGCGATTTCTTTTTTTATTTCATCCAGAAATCCAACACAGTTTATATAAGTTGCTTCCCACGTACTAACATTTTCTCCCTTTACTTTTTCTATGGTTTGACATTGATGGATGTATAGGGATCTTTCCAGATAAAAATAAATGCCCTTCATGATGCGTGCATTTAATATTTACGCATAAATTAAAACTACTACTTTTTTCACACTCTCTTAATAAATGCACAAAATCTAATGTTTTTTTATTATTTTTTTTTATTTCAATAGCTTTTTCTTAAATATTATTGTAATTATATATGTTTTAAAACACGATAGAGGAAATATTAGCAAAACTCTGCAGCAACTTCAATTGATTTTCGTTCTGTTACACGGAAAAAATATTTTGTTTAATTGAACAAAATTTTGTTGATTCAACGAAAATTTGGTTGGCACTATTTTAACCGAATAATTGTGTTGATTTTTAACAATATTTTTGTTATATTAACAAAATATTTCGTTGAATTAACAAAAATGTTGTTGAATGTTGTTCTTTGAAATAGAGCCAACCAAAATTTTGTTGATTCAACTAAACATTTTTTTCAGTGTAAATGTGTTAAAAATATGAAATCTGTAAAATTTTCGATAGTTTTCTTTTTTTAACCTAGCGGAAAGTTTCGATGAATAAGACCAAGAAAAAAAAAATTACTTCACCCTTTTCTAGCTGGTTTGGATTCGAGTCTTAAGCCCCATTTGGATGCCAAATTTTCAGAGGCTTTATGCAGAATAAATACATGACTGTAACTAGGATCATTAGACGCCTGGATGGTGTAATGGCTAACGAACCATTCTACCTTAACCTGGGTTGGATTCGATTCCCGGTTTGGGCCTAGGTGTCTGGGATTTCTTTATTATGGGTAAATATGGCCTCACATTAGGTACCCCTTCCCTAAAAGCTTGCACTTTCGCCGACCCTCCGGCCAAGGCTTTGTCAGACAGTGTCGCGCCACTATAAAAGAAAAAAACAAAGATACTCTATTAAATCGCGGATCATAGACTTTCGTTTGTGTGCATAGCAACTGATATCATTAGTTCATCAATGTAGATAAAATAAAAGAAATAATTCTCATATATGACTTTACGTTTATAATATAAAATCAGTAAGTACATTAAAATTTAGCAAAGAAAACCTCCATATGGTTGGTTTTGGTAAGTTAAGCAGTTAATAGATGTGCTTTGCTGTGCTTTATTATTTAATTCCTCTTTACATTTAAAAACTGTGCGTCACACTATCTCTGTGTTTATTAGAATGTTAAATTTTCCATAACTGCGTGCAACTATTGGGTAAATGCTGGTGTAAATTGAACTATTTTTGTAGATGACGAAGTGGCTTTCATATAATAAAAAAATTAACGTCATCTTATTTTATAAACTTATTTTAAGCAAGTACAATGCATAAAGCCTACGCGAAGGAGCACTTCCAGGTTGTTTTCTTAAAATCTTTATAAAAGCTGTGCACTTGATTTATTACTTCAATTACAATAAAAATTATTAATGAACTGAAAATTCGATTATTCAATAGTTATCCACATCATAATTTTTTCTGAAGAAAAAGGGGTGAAAAGCAAAATCATTAGAGGTTTACTGTATCCGATAACTTTGTCTAGAAATGAAAAAGAAAGCATGAACATTAACGTGATATCATTGTATTTATGCACTTCTGCTATTAGACTGGCATTAAAAAGTCTCTCAAAAAATCAGTTCATATTAAGATCATTTAGATGTACATATTAGATGCATATCTCTACTTATTATAAAAGAAGGTGTCTGTGTGTGTGTGTGTGTGTGTGTGTGTGTGTGTGTGTGTGGGTGGGTGTGTCTGTCGGCAGCGTTACGGACAAACGAGTACACCTAGAAACACCAAATTTGGTACTCGGGAAGATGTAAATATGTAGTTGTGCACCTCGAAGCGATTTTTTCAAAATTCGATCTAGATTTTTTTTTTTTTTAATGTTTTATGCGATTTTTGGCATTTTTTCTCACCTAATTCGTAATAACGGCGGAAATTACGCTCGCAGCAAAACGGCATTTGTATCATCGGATAGAGGAGGAAATTTTCTTTTAAAGACAGTTTGTTCTGAATACGTAACATAATTTACCGATTTTTAGGAATTTTTTTACTAAACATCTGCTTCGCGATTTTTTTTCGTAAAATAATTTTAAAACTGTCGCATCTTGAATTCTATCCGTCATAACTTTTAGATATTTTGACAAATTGTGAAACATTCTTTTCTCCCTCTTTTAAAATAAAAACGAAAAAATTATGTAAATTAGATGATTTTTTACGAATTTTAATGCAGCCTAATGTTTAGAATTTAATAGCATCAACTCGATCTTACGCCATTCATTACATTGCGATCAAGGCACGAGAATTTATGTTCGGTTGTTGCCACAGAAAGGATTAAAAAAAAGGGTTTTTTCAACCAATCGAGTTTTTAAATGGGATATCAGAATTTCAATTCGCAAGTGAGGATCTATGACGTCAAATGCTTTAAGATACGTAAAAATTACGCCATAATTTTAACTCATTTATTCCAGCTCTGTTTTCAACACAGGGAGACGATATTTTGATTAAAATTTACTGTAGAAATAAACTAAGAAATTCGCGATTATTATTATTAGAAGTGGTATTTTAATCCGGTGCTTATTTAAAAATTGAAATGTTTTCACGGCGCTGAAAATGTTCATTTTAAAAGTTACAAAGTTCGTTTCAAAGCGCGATATATTAAAATTTTTCTATTTACTATTTTTAGTTTTGGCATTTAATTTAGCGTAGGCGTTGCCTAACATACGCATGCAGGTTGCGAGTATAGTTTCATTTTAACGTTGAATTACATTCCTCCATAAAGGTCCAACGCAAACTTTTAATGATACCGTTTGAAAACAATTATGCGAAATATCGAAATTAACTCCCTCAATCTACCGGGGTATCCTTTACGGCAGTCAAACAGTGACGTCATAAATTTAAAAAAATGCGTGAAATTTGTAAACTCTGCAACTCTAACGCCCTGTCACAATTAAAATGGGAATAAGTAGCTCCTCGAGATTACACAGTTTGATGTTTTTCAGGAGACGGGACTATGGAGGATATAAAAGATATCGCTATATTAGATACATGGATATTTAAAATCGCACCCCTTGGATATTTTCTCCCCACAGTAAGATGAAATGGTTTGCGGCGCTCAATACGCCAATCTTATAAAACTATGTATAAATTAAATATATATGGAGAGTTTCCTTAATGGCAACCATTATGTGAAATGATTATTATTTATGCTAATGCGTAAATTGCAAAGAATCGCCACAGAATCACAAGATCCCATTGAGGCCAAATAATCTAAGGTGTTTCTTTTAAGGGAGCCTTGAAGAGGGAGAAGCGAGTATAGATAGTATTAATGTACGTAATAGGTAGTATTATTAGATTTGTAAAGATAATATGAATAAATCGCAATGTACCACGTTAATAAATATTTCATGAAATTAAAAGTGTTTATCCTTTTTCAACGGTTGTCTTACAACCAGCTAAATGAAAAGTAACTCTAATTTGCGTTAATATATCCCGCAGTCATTTCAACAGAGGAGATTACTTGAACTTTTTTAAAAATGAAATTCTGTTTTGTCACATGCAGATATGATTTTAGTAGTAAAATATTCCCTTCTTCCCGTATGAAGAGCGGGTGCGCAGCTATTTTAAAAACATCTCTTGAAAATAGCATGAATGAATTCAGAAGACCTCAAAACGTGTAAATACACCAAAATCTCGAAGTCGAATTTTTTCATGATTACAATACGTTCCTTATATTATATGGTACATGTTCGGAAAGAAATAAATGGTGCTCCATTTCATGTAGTGTCTTAGGTATTTAATGCTACAACTTGAGCCTAAAAAACAGTATTATGTAGAAATAAGGCATTTTGAAAGCCAGGAGTTCTCTGCAAACCATTAAGCTTTCCACTTTTTTGATAGTGAATGACACTGACGTATTTTTTTGAGTCATTATACTGCAATGATCAGGTTAGTACTCATGACACAAACTTTACATTAAGAGTCAAATAATTTTGCTCTTTTTTTTTTTTTTTAATTCCACATCACGAATAATTTCGAATTACACATGAAAGGAAAATTTTAGTTTCCTACCGTGCGAAGAACGGGCACGCAGCTAGTTTTGAATAAAACACACCACCTGACTTATTTATGATGCTTAAGTAAAAATATTGGCTTTTTCAATAATGTTTGAATATACATTCGGTACACTGCCAGTTTACATTTAAAATAAAGTATTAAGCTTTCATATACTATTTCTTTTTCTCTAGAAATTCGTTTTAAAAAATATGTTTCAATAAAAGCTCAAGATAACTGCATCTATCACGTGATTTGAGGTAAACTTTGTGCATAATTCATGAAAAGCTTTTACAACTTCTCCCCTTCGGAACTAATTTAGTAGCAAGATGACACCACACACGATATTTTTCTTCCTTTTTTTTAAATTCAATATTTTCGATATTGACACGCCCGCACGGTTCTTTA
Source organism: Cheiracanthium punctorium (assembly GCA_038373885.1). Classification (NCBI taxonomy): domain Eukaryota; kingdom Metazoa; phylum Arthropoda; class Arachnida; order Araneae; family Cheiracanthiidae; genus Cheiracanthium; species Cheiracanthium punctorium. The sequence continues at coordinate 124,821 of JAWZYV010001012.1, read as the reverse complement.
GAATATTCCCCGGGGATATTTGTCCAACGAAAATGGAAGATTTTCTTTTCTGTGGACAGAGATTCTCGCCAAGGAAAGACGAGAATACAAGGGCGTTAAAATATTTGAAATATTTTCTGTTTTCGAAAAAACAAAAACTTATATTAATAAATCGGTTATTTTTTTCACAGATTAGCTGAAATTTCTGTAAAAATGACTTCGTTTTCGTTTTATTTAATTTCTAATTTTTATGTTGTTAGCGTTTTCACGTGTTTAGTGCTCTAAAGAAGATAAGTATAGAAACTACATTTTTGCTAATTTCAGACTGACGATCACCCATTTGTGAGTAAAGCTATTAAAATAAAGATTTTTATGTTCTTTATATTCTTGGTAAGATACAGAGTAATCAAAAGTTTTCTTTTGTATTTTTTCTAATGGCGGGTATTAACCGTTGTAGGTTTTGGCTACTGCTAATTGGGAAGTGCTGGTTCCTTTTTTGAGGAGGTACATGATAGCGTTGCCTCTTATGAAAGGACGCACTAAATAACCCACAAGAGCATGCCGGGAATCGATTCCGGACCCGTGGTGTGATAGAATGGTTTTCTAGCCGCTACACAAAACCGTGGAGCTTATAATAAAAGGTTACAGTTTTCCTAAAAGTTACACAGATTCAAACCGACCTATGTTCAATGAAATTTGTCTATATCGTTTATTATCTTGGTTATTGTTTCTGTTATATTCCAATATATTTTATCTAGATAGAATTTATTTCAATATTTATAAGGGAGATGTTCATAAGTCTCTTTTGTGACAGGAATAATAACAAAGTTAATTATGTCTGTTACCTTACTATAAATTTCGTTTGTAAGTATAAAAAGTTATTACTTAAAACTTCTTGTTATAGGTATAAAAAATCACTCAATTTTTAGCAATAATTTATGACTTACTTCAGAGATTAATCAATTGCACTCTGACATGAATATACCCAGCTTTTTTTTTTCTCTTGCGACATCTATAAAAAAGAAATGTATATCAATTCTCGTAATAACAGCTGCATATAACCACATTTATCACGTAATTTGAGCTAAACTTCGTGCATAATTCATGAAAAGCTTTTACAACTTTTCCCCTTCGAAACTAATTTACTTGCAAGACGACACCAAATGCTTCTTTTTTTCATAATTTAGATATTGACACGCCTGCTCAGCTCTTTAGAATATTCCCCGGGGATATATGTCTAAGGAAAAGGGATGATTTCTCCTCTGCGTACAGCAATTTTCTTTGTGGCAGATGAGAGTATACAAAAGATGAAGTATTTGAAATACTTTATTCTCAAATGGCTCCCTTATACAAATTAGAGAACTTCAGTTTTTCAGTCTTTAATGCTTAAAATTGCTGAAATTTCTTTACAACTTTGCTTTCAAAACAATACTCTCTGCTTGTGGTTTTGTTACTTATATATATATATATATTATTTGCAACTTCTAAGAGAAATTAAAACAATTTTACAGTTCTGTTTCTAGAATATTTTTTTAGCTAGTCGGGTTTTTTAACTTGCAAATCCACAAATTCTGCTCTTTCCGTTTTTCTTTCAGTAAACTTAAATATTCTGTCAAAAAAATGTATATAAAATAATTATGCGTGGTACGTTAAATGTACTGGTTCCGGATAAGACATTAATTTCATGGTGTCTTTATACGCTCATTATATATATATATATATATATATATATATATATATAAGAAAAAAATAATCTGTGTTTTTGACTAAAGAAAATTTTCAGCAGACAAAAGGGATCAACTTGCTTTACAATACGGCCCTTCGTAGGCCGTAGGTGTACAGAAATACTTCAAATCAAATTATTTAACCCTTTGAGGCGCAACCCTTTCCCAATGCTGCAAAAAGGGCAGCCGTTGCCATCGTTCGACTTACTACCAGCATGATGGCGGACGATCGAAACTTTTTACGGGAAATGACGTGCTAAAAAGTAAAGGATTCTCGGGGAGCTATGTCACCTGCAACTATTTTTATAGAAATCAAATCTATTCTTCGCGACTGGCAACAGTCAAAACGTCAGAGTTTGGTGTTCCCAGAGCGGGGGTTAAAGGGTTAAGGCAGCGTTTGCCATCCTTTTCATTCGTATAGAACCATGTGACAATGTTCAAGCAATGAGGAACCCCACCGTCTACGGCTGTTTGGATGTGCTAGGTTAGACTAGACTTGTGTGTATAACTGTGTCGTTGAACAGATTTTTACAAAAAAGTCTATGGAATAAATTAATCTCTTTCCATTTAAAAATTTCTTTTTCTTTTTTGTTAACAATTGAATTGCTTGAATGCAAGTAACAAAGAAATTCATATAAATATTCACGACATCTTACGAATCTAACCGAGCCTAACTGAACGGCAAAAGGCAGCGAATCAATCAGGGCCGCAACTAGAGTTTATGCCAAATGGGGCAAACTTTAATTTTAAGCTTCCTTTCTTTGTAACCATAACTTATTTTGGCACCCGTGTTGAGCACGGCTCTCTGGCATGTGCCTCGTCTGATCTCCCTCTAGTTGTGGCCCTGATTCCAATTATAATCGGCCAGACTGTTGTCGCTGATGATGTCATGCGCCCTTACTCTAGTACAACACCTAGTCAGGAAAAAAAAAAGTTTTCTCTTTTATAACGTACGTGCTTGCGAATTCATTAACTACATTTCCGGGAATTCTGGTTTGGAAATGCTGTTTGGAGTACTTGCCAATTCACATGATTTATACCAATAAAATACTGTTAATTCCTGAAGAATAACCACCACATAATTTAAAAAATGCAGATATAAATGCAATCTATAATAAAATCTATAAATTCTATATAATAAAATCGTAAGTTTAAACGGTTAACTGAAAATTCTATAGTGTATCTAATAGTACATATGTAGAAAAAAAAAACAAGGTATTAAAATCTTCCCCCTTTCGTTCTATATCCTGACACACGAAAATATCGCGATGTAGCAATTCCTTCAAGATATGTGGAAATCAAGACGTTTTAATATACAAGAAATAGGCATTCTTACTATGAATTATCTGAGACACTTGTGACGGTAATCCACACTATTTAAAACTTATTTCATGGGAAACATTACATGTTCATTTCTTTCTGAGACGAAAAGTAAACACTTTTTTTTTAGTTCAAAATTTTTAATTTTATTTTTTGCATACTTGTAATGGTCTTTTATTATTTAAAAATGTATGTTATTTTCATTACTAATAAACAAGTTACACTATTTGAAGTAAAAAAAAGAAAGAAATCAAGTAGTAGCTTCATTTCAATTCAAATTGCTATCACATGCCTATTTTACTTACCTCACAAACTACTAAATTCCCTCAGTTCAATGTTTAAATTGCCACTATGTGGCCAAGAACAATTGTAGAGTATTAACACTAAATCAGTGATCGACGAAACATTACTGTTACACTACAACTTCAAGCGAAATGGTACTGGTGTACATTAATGCTACACTCGTCGCAGAATAGAGTTGTGCATTTTTGTTAGAATGACGGTCATGCCATTAATCATCATGAATCAGTCTAACAACCCAATATTTTTCAGCTGTTGTAAAGCTATAACAACTTGTGAATTGTGCTCGTTTATGTACATATGAGATCAAATATATGAATAAAAATGATAAAATAGAATTGTTTATAGCGAATTATATGTGTGAGTGCTGTGTAAATAGATAAAAAGGAAAAGAAAATTTAATTATAATATTTACTTTGAAACAATAAATGTACTTTTAGACCGCAAGGGAAAAATTCTTTTTCGATAAACAAAAATTCAAGAAAATGAATAAAAACTTTTCAAAGTTAGTCTTTCTTTGACAGTTTGACACTTCAGGTAAACAGCAAAAAATTCAATTTTGCCTGGAGAGTGGAAAACCACTTCAACTATCCCTTATCAGGAAAAATTTTTGTCGTTCAAGGAGGAAAAAATATTATAATTCTTGGCGAAATGTTTAATTCTGAAAAAGTTTCACGAGTACGCAAGTATTGAAAATTTGCATTTTTTTGTATAAACAAGTAAATATTATTAACCGTCAAGACGAAATCAGATGATTAAATAAATCTAGTCTAGAAAGTTACAAAACGTAGAAGCAAAAATATTCATTGAATTTATATTACTTTGCTTATATTTCGCTTAGTGAAGTATACTTTGTGCAAGCAAGAGTTATTTTTAATAGACATAGAATTATCTAAGTTATAATAATTTGAATATCGAATAAAATCCTTGATTTGTTAACTGAAAGATTGTTTTGTTATTTATCATAAACACATTATTTATCATATTTTGTTATTTATCGCGGATTTGAGCTTAGGCACATAGGCTGTTGCCTAGAGTGCTTGAAAATCAGTTTATTTAGACCTTCCTCGTATTTGTTTCTTCTTTCTAAGGAAATATTTGTTATCTTTTAGATGTAAATATGATTATAAGCTCCGGTGAAAAGAAACACTTCGGCCTCGTGTCTTCAAGGACAGAACAGAAATTTCACAACGCACAGCACGTCCGCATAAGTACATAAAAAAGGTAGAAATCAGCGTTTGTTACTGTGTGGACAAAGACTTAAAATGGGAAATGACTCATATGCAATTCATGTCATTCAGTGCCATCTCTTTTCTATCAAAAGTTTGTAATCCTCCTATTCTACCCATTTTTAAGCTAAATCAATTCACCTGTGAAATAAACCTATTTCTTTACCACGTTACTATAACACTGACATTTTTTATTCATTTCACCGTCGCCTTTACAAGTTGAATTTAGTTTGGGGGTCATCTCTTGGGTTTTACCCATATGGAACACCATTTTTTTATAATTAAAAATTTCATAGCATAAAAATAATGTCGGCAATGGTAAAACTAAGCTAAACATTCATTTCGCTTACATACGGAGGCAGAGACTACCCCCCCCCCTCTATGGGCTCCCGTGGAAGAGGCGCAGAGGTGATTAGTGTCTAGTCTGTTGAATGCAGGAAACATGTAAAAGAGACATGCATGCTTTATGGACCAGAGCAGTAATAAAGCATGGGGCATTTCGGATAATAGAGTAGTTGAAACATGAAAATGTACAGTAACGTACGGCTCACTAAAAAGTAATTCATTAAAAATATTAAGAAAAGAAAAATCTATTTTTTTAAATTTTAAATCAAATATAAGAATTTGTTGTAAAACTGAAACTAGTAATTACCATAAAAAAATTAAAGTTTATCTACAAAGTCTGCAAGTTACTAGCTTTCCCTAATCTCAGAATGAATGTTTCTAACATAAATTAAAGTTCATACTTTTTAAAAACTCTAAGGAACTTTTATCCTCAAAGAGTTTTCACAGTATTTTAAAATAATTAAGATGCTTTTCTTACCATGATCTAAGAGAAAAAATCTATTTTAAAAAATTGAAATATGTGGAAAACTTTATAACGAGGATTTTAATAAAAATACTGTATATATTAACAAAACTTCCAAATTTAAAAAAAAATAAAAAATAAAAATAAATAAATAAAATGTACACCTGCATTTTATACTCGTTCAAGTACTATGTGTTAAAATTTTCCGAACGCAGTCTAAATATAGTATATCTTGGAATCGTCACCATTTCTTTTAATTTTATTATCTGAGAATTCAAATATTTAAATAATTTCATCTGTATACTTAAGACAGAACACAAATGTAAAAATATTAGCTGCAAAATCATATTGTGGAAGGTTTAATTGAAGTTTCTTGAAAATCTCTTAAATAAAAAAAAACCAAAACTATGTAACGCTTACTCAATAGTCGAAAAACATAGGCGGATGTACTTTTCAATTATTTTAATTTTCCTTAATTTTAATTACGTAGTACCTTATTAGTAAATACAAGAAATGTGCCAGCTCTTTGGAGTTATTCGCACATTTTTTTTCCAATTACAATTCGCTGTCTTTATTCGCGGAGAACGGGATTGGTATCTTAATTGCGAAAATCAAATCAAACTGCAAACATGAAGTATACATTCTGAAAAATTATTTCTTCAATTCACGGAAAGTTTGCTGCAGAGCTGCCGGAATGTCTCAGTTTCTTTGTCAATTGAAGAAACTTCTTCAGATTCAACGAAATTTTTTCCTCTTTCTTCTGATTTTTGACATGAATTCATGGAAATATAACGGTTCCAAAAAGTACGGAAATTATTCGATGAAAAATTAGGAATAAATTTGCGTAAAAAGATGCCCTCTCAAAAGTCATTTCTTCAATTAATGAAAAGTTTTCGGGTAGCAGTGCTGCCGGAATATATCCGTTATTGGTCGAATATCCGTTTTCCCTTTTCTCCTATCAATTCAAGAAACTTCTTGAGATTCAACGTATTTTTTTCTCTTCTTCAGATTTCACGGAAATAATTCTTTTCCATTCAGAATAATTCACGGAAATATTACGTTTCCATAGAGAACGGAAATTATTTGTTTAATGATGAAGGATAAAGTAGTGTATAAAGAGGACTTTTTCTGAGAGTGTAATATTAAAAATTCTAGTAAAAATTGGCATCTCCGTCTTAAGAGAGGCGTAAAAAAAATTCTATTATTAACTTAGGTAACTTTTATAGCATAAAATAATGCTCTCTTTGTGTTAGAAAATTCGGAAATTTGTTTTTTACTTTTAAAACACTAGGTATTTAATTAAAGCGTCTTAAAGATTAATTGTTATGGTTTATGTTTATAATTTGTTTCAAAAGCATTCAATTTGTAAGAGCTGAATATTTTTAAGAAATAGTTTAAGCAAGCAGTATAAATGTACTTAAACTGTTAATATTCTCTCAAATATTTAAAAAACATCCATTTCAAAAAGCTTGCACTGTCTTCTTAAGACACAAAATTTGTGTGTGTGTTTTCTGTAAATTTCTGCAAATTCATAATTCAAAATTTTAAGTTTTTTGCAAATGCAAATCATACACACACATTTGTTTTCATTCTCAATAGACTCAAAATTCGTGAAATTCCTTCCTTGGTAGATTTTTTAATTGAAAATAAAAATAATTGCTTATCTTAGACTACAAACTAACGTAATTAAATCCCACGTTGACAACAAAGTGTAAATATGTTTCAATGGTTCGTGCAGAAAGAATTTCTTCAAAATATTCCGAACACAATTATGAATTCTAAAGGAAAGAATTTAATTTAGTTAAGAAGATACAATTTTAGAAATAATTCAAAATTTCCGTCGTTAATTAACTGTAATCAGTTTTCTTAGATAAGAATTTACTATTATTCTTTATTATTGAAGCTTTGAGAAGTAAAATAATTTCATTGTGTGTTATTACGAAAAACTCTTTGTTAGTCATAAATGAAACTTTATCTCTGTATTTTTAAATAAATTGTCATTGATTTAAAATGAAGCATTATTTTCCGCTTGTTTCCTTTAAGTAATTGTTTAAATGGTTTGTTTTGTTCTTTTAAATGAAAAAAATATTTCATTTGTGCATTTTTATTATTTGGAAAATTTGTTGGAATAAAAATAATTGGGGTTATATTTATTTATATAAAGTTTATCAAATCAGAAATGAAATTTAAAAAAAATACATTTATAAGAGACTATTATAAGTATTTCGAATTCATAGATTTTTATTAACAATAACGACATTAAAATGACTTTTTCTCATAAACTACTTCCAGGAAAATGTCTTATTTTCATGTAAATAGTTCATATTTAAATTAATTGAGTTCATTATGCGTAATTTTGATTCTGACTTTATGAAAAACTTATTAGACTTGGGAATAAACTTTTAAAGGGGATTATTAATTCAAAAATAGAAACTCAACCATCCAAGATGGATTTGTTCAGGTAGTTTTGGTCCATAGAGAACAACAAGTACAGCAGCAAGAGAAAAACAGAAATCCTATGGAACGAAAGGGCTATAGAAGCACACTTAAACGTGTCTCAATTCATATCAGAAAAGGATATACTTCACCGGATGTACCAAGAAGTATTCCTTTGAAGGCTATTGAATCCATATTTCTGAAAATGAATGATGGCTGTGTGACGTTACGGATGGATCTCAGGTTTCGAGACACACGAACGTCGGAGCGAGTGTCTTCGCGAAATCATTTTCCGTCTATACACCATGGTTGGAAAGTGTGGTACTGCCTACGACAAAGAAGTGGAAAGCGAATCGCATTACACTTAAGCCTACTTGCCACATAAGCCGATTTTAAAAATGTAGTTTTACTCTCAGATTCACAGGCTGCCATTCAGTCTATGGGTTCTCTTCAAGTTCCTCCATCAAAACGACAATTCCACTTGTCAAGGGCTGCTAATTTTCTTTCGATCTTGCCACAAGCTTGTGCAGTGGATATCCGGACATTGTAATTTACATGATAACGACCAGGCAGATTTTCTAGCCAAAAGGGGTGCTATGCTTTCAAACTGCACAAAACGAGAGACCTCTTTTCTAACCTCAAAACTATTTATTAGACAATTTATGCAGTCTTCGTACCAAAATGAACTCTTATTATAAATTTGATGTCAAATATATAGAAAATATTGTGTTATGGATGTACTGATAAACGAAGACGGTATGAAGTGGCTGTTTTTTTTGACTACTTACAGGGCTTGACGAACAGATTGCTCATTTATAACGTTTTGGCATTCTCACTGAAGTTGCTTGACCTTATGTAAAATAAAAAAAATAATAAAAAACTATGGACCCACAACACCTGCGAGTCTGTGAGCTCTCCACGGAGATACCGATGCTACTAGATATTAAAAAGTTAGAAGACTCTTAGGATGATAACCTTGTCTTTTTTATCTTCTGTATTTAACTGCTTGTTTTTGTTTTAGATTTTTTCAGTTCATGTGTTCCGCTTTCGGAATGAAAAAAAGATTGACATATATTTCTAAATAACGGTATTAAATACAGCTTGTATCGCTTGGGGATTCATATTTTTTTATTAATAGAGTAATAAACTACCAAAAATTGTATGAATAACCATATTGGAAAATATGCAAATAATTGCACTGTAATTGTATACTTCCAATAAAATATAATAAGTACATAAAATTTTAAGATATATTAATTTTTAAGTAGGAAAGAGGAGGGAGAGGGAACAGGACAGTTTTTGCAAAATCTTATTTTTTCCATTAATGTTTCAAACGTTTAAAGTAATACCTTGGAACATTTTAATATACTTCACGAATATCGCTTTGGGAATGATTATTAAAATGTTAGTTATAAAGCTAATAATGCTAGTTATAAAGCAAATTAAAAGATCAAGATAAATGTCCCGTGATTTGTCTTTCTTGTTTGTATTTTAAATCGGAAACCCTGAATTTACGTCTCAACAATTAAATGTCGATGGATTTGTTATATAGTGTATAATAACACCCGACGCAGCATTTTACATTATAGCTATATGACTTTTAAACATGGGTCTTAAAAAAATGATATCGAATTTTGAATGACGCCCTGGTGTGAAACTTTATGAGATTTGTTTTCCATTACAATTGCTCTTTTTTTATTTTCTAAAGAAGATTTGCACATTCAAGCAATGTTTTTAACTATCAAATACACTGGCAAATATACACACTTTCACTGAGCCTATATTATGTATTCAAATGAACTTATTTCAATAATTTAATTTATCTTTTGCGTCATGCCATCCAAAAGGGCAAGCAAAATTTCCAGAAATGTTTTCTTTGTAACACGCTATGTATTTGAATACATTTCACTTAGTTTGGATACTTATGACACAAAGTAAACATTTACGTAAATTGACTTCCCATTACATCATTTAATTTATTTCGGCGTTTATTGTAAGCCATAATTTCTGAATTATTATTTTGAAATGTTCCATTTTAATTACCATAAAATAAATCATGCATACTATATGATTGTAAAACTTACTTTATCACATTATGTATAGTCATACTTACTTTTACATAGTTTCTTTTGCCGATAAAAAACAAAAATTACAACTATTTTCAAATGAAGGATCATTTTTCCCTTGGGTGAGGGTAAAATGATCTTTTGGACTCTTTTTCAAAATTCTATATTTTCGTTATTCAATTTGGGTTTAAAATATTATTAAAATATGTTTATGATGCAAAATATAGTGTAAAATATTGTTGCAAAGGGTCAAGTTTTAACTAACATTTATGTTATTTTATGCAAGTTTTCCCCTTGAGGGGATCATTTTGGGCCACCTTCCTCTACATTAGATTATTTAAGCATAATACTGTTTTCACTTGAAAAATGTCGAACAATCTTTTAAAAGATTATCGAATGCTATCTAAGTTGTTGATGTGGTGAACATGTATATCAGATTTGTGTGATTGGCTCGAAGCCCGCTTATAAATCCTTGGTAATCCTTGGTCTTATAAATCCGTGGGAGTCTTTCCAAAGGGTCCTAACCCGTATTTACGCTAAGTTTTGGAGAAAACTACAGAAAACTCCGAACGGTTAGGTCAACGGACGAACGATGGGACCCCCACCCGGAACCTTTACACTTCGCCCGTCTACCATTTCTAGTGACATAACCACTGTGCCATAGTAAAGCAAGTTGAACTTAGAAACAATTTTTATTTTTTTGGTTTGTATACTTGTTCTGTTTCTTCAGTTTTTTCTAAGCCCTTTAAATTTTTTAAATGAAAACAAACATTATAAAGGTTATGTGAGTATTATAAACTTCAACATTTAAAAATACCCCTTATAAGATTCCGAGGTTCAAATTTTTGGGATGATTGTTGGTGTTACTGCACGCATTCAGTAGCCAATACCGGCTTGTAAAATGTTATGCATGACAAGACTGAATAGAGCAACGTGGTAATATGTTTATATGAATATGAAAATGAGCCTTGCTACATAGTTTGGCTTTTGGATTCCCAAACTGTTTTTGGTCTGACTTCAATTGAAAGCAATACTCGATTTTTAATGGAAATAAGCTGCAATTCGGAAAACATTTTCTCATGGAGCATAAATTATCTTGAACATATTTATTTTCATAAAAGTACAGATCGGCTGTTTGGACTAGCGTTTGTAGTATTTTATATTGAAAAGTTGTAAAACTGGTTAATTTAAAAGTAACGCTCAAGGTGACGCTACTGCGACGCGGTATAAGCACTGAAATTGAATCTTAAGTTTTTTATTGTTTTCATTCATCCCTAAACGATAAGTTCTTTGAATTTTGATTAAAGAGAATTACAAATAAAGCCTGAGGCAGTCTCCATTGTCGTCATCGGGTGAAGATCTGAGTTAGACCATTCATTCTCTATGACAATGATCAGCCATGCATTGCCCATGTCTTAATGGGATAGCTGCCACCGATGAGTTAAGAAATGTTGCCTGATGTACTCTACAGTCATGACCAGTGGACTTATTCTCTAAGTTCAAAGAAGCTATAAGGAGACATTTTTTATCGCTTACTGTCCTTTTTGCTACCGTTACACCAGTCATTCAGCAGATGGAAAAAGATGGTGAATTAGATTGAATTGAAAAGCTTTCAAGCCTATAGAATTCTGTCTTTGTGAAGAAGGGAGATTATATCGACGATGCTAAAGAGATATTTTCTCATCAAAAAAATATGTAAGTAATTTAAAAAGTTAAGTACATTACTTTTGAAATGACTCATAAATAATAATTTTAAACCTTTAATATACTAAGTTTATTTACTGAAATACAATCTAACGTATGATGTGTGACTAATTCTTATACTCTAAAATACGATTTAAACTGTTTTCTTTAAATAAATGGCATATTTCAGCTACACTTTTCTCACGCAGACATAATCTTGTTATCCCCGATTACAAATAACCAGGTCTTCCTAGTAGCAGAGTCTGTCACTGAAGCCTCTTGCTGCATGTGACAGTCTTAGAATATATTAACGACAGAGTGTTTTGTTCTCAGACATCTATCTTCACGTAATGCCCTCTTTCGAAGACAGTAACAAATCGTGGATGCCATTAATGGCAAATTAACATTCATCAGGGAAGATTTAGAAGACATTATTCGTCTTCATACTCTGAAGTGTCTTCCATTCATCTTGAAACTTTCGTATTTATTCTTAAATATTAGATCTGATTATCTGCGTTTCGTAAATCACTCTTAGGTTTGCGTTCTCAAAAACTATAAAACTTATTAATGATTAATAAGCTATCGAAAACGATTGTATTCCTGAAAAACTATAGTTCATACATGCAAATCAAGTTTTGTGAATCTCGTTTGCGAAAAGTCGTTGTATTTATTACAAACTGTGCCTCTCAATTAATTTATAATTTAACAGGAGGATAACTTAACGAAAAAATTACCTGTTCTACATAACATAATAGGGAGTTTGTGCATAGCAGTTTTACTCACGGTAACGCTAACGTTAAATGCCATTGTACAGTAGAGCGCATGAGCACATATAAAGTAAGTTTCATGATTGGCTCGAAACTTCTGAATAGCGGATAGCGTTAGCGTTAACGTAGGAAAAAACGTAGAGCACAAACTCCCTATTAATTTAAATAAGTGATAAGTTGGGCGCTTTTAATTTTCAGAAATCGATCTCACTAGCATAAAAGTAGCCTTAATTCATAAAATCATATTTACTTTACCCGAAAAGCATCCACATAAAAAGACATCAAACTGGAAATACAGCTTTCGAGATATGATTTCGAAAAACAGTAATAGAAAAAATTTGAAACATGTTTGAAAAAAATTATCATTTATGCCAATTTTTGAGGTAAATACAAAATCTCTTTGAAATAAAAAAAGTTAATCTTAAATTATTTTTCACCGCCTTTTGAAATATTATCTTTCATTGAAAATTATCTTATGAAAATTATATTATCTTTTGAAATATTATCTTCTTCCTACGTCGACTACACGCAGTTCATTATTTTTCCTGTGTCTCACTTTGTAATAACAATTTCTTGTAGGTGTTCCAAACAACAGATAGTTCAATATGGCAACTCAGTGAAACATTCATTGATTTACTTATTTTCTAATCGAAACTTCTGTATTAATATTGTCAGTTCAGACTTTACTGAAATTTTCATGTTAGTCCAATTTCAATTTATGAGATCTTACGTGAGCTATATTTTTAATTTTAAGTTTTAAATGAAGTTTTTATTTTTATTTTTATTTATTTATTTGAAAAAAAAAACTGCTTTCTTTAGGTACTCAAATTTTCTAAGTAAATGCGAAAATAATCTTCTGAAGGTGATGTTTTATTTATAACGGTATTTTGAGAAGCCTAGAAATACTTTCTAGTGGTAAAAATAAATCTGCCTTTTTTTTTTTTATTCTTCCAGTATTGTTGTGAATAGTTATGACTTTCACATACACTTATCACGCAGCTTTTAATTCCTCACAATATAAACTAATGAAATTTCTCTATACTTTCAAAGTTTTTCATAAAAAGAAAAATGTATAAGTTGGATTCTTGGGAATTTAAAAGTGACAAAAATCTGAAAAACTGCTATCATGTATATGACTCCATATTTACATAAATAATTTATCTACATGTAAGAAATTTTGCATATCAATACAATAGAATTTTCTGTTTACATTAAGATCTTCAAAGGTTTCCTGGGTTAATTAGGAAATTTGAATTAATTAACAGATTAAAAGTAACTATTTTCTGTATGTAGTTCACTGCACGCAGCCGAACATATGTAAAAATTATTTTACAAACTCAATATTTTTTCTACATACACTCTGCTAATGGATAATTAAAATGACCTACTTTTATGCCTGTCGTTATATAATTTTTTAATTTACAGATGATTTAATTTTTTAATTAGTGAAAAAATAATTAATAATTAATTTTCTGTAGATAGGTATGTAACATCTACATAATAATAAGGTCATTTTAATTATGTATTATTAGAGTGTATATAGAAAAAATATTGAGTTTGTAAAATGATTTTTATGTGTGTTACGCTGCGGGCAGTGAATCAACTATAAAAAACAGTTGTTTTTTACTCAGTGAATAAATTAATTTTTCGTAATTAACTTAGAAAACTTTTGAAGACATTAATATAAAAAGAAAAGGCCACTGTATTGATATGCAAAATTTCTTGCATGTAAATAAATTATTTTTGTAAATACAGGATCCTATACACAAAAGGAATTTTTTTGATTTTCACCACTTTTAAAGGGTACGAGACCCCTTAAGACCGATTGACTGCACTAGGGTCCTAGGCCTATAGAGGAATGCCATCCGTGGGGGACTTTCTAACGGATCCTAGCCCGCATCTATGCGAGGTTTCGGAGAAAACCACGAAACACTCTGAACGACTTAATCGACAGGCGCGATCGGGGTTTGAACCTGGAACCTCCTGTCTTCCAGTTTCGAGAGCAGAAGCTCTTAGTCACTCGTGGGGCTGCTTAGGAATAAATTACACATTTTAAAGCAATATAATTTAGATCTTAGTTTGAACAGAAATAAATATACATATGTATGTTTCTGCGTATAGGTATGACAACTCCTTCACACAAAAAATCTATATAAATAAAATTAGACTTTTGTCTGTACATTTCTTGGAATTCAAAAATTTTACAATTTCTATCCGTTTCAAGCACCCGGGATTCCGATGCGACCCTCAAAAAAAAGTTTGTCTGTCTCTCATTCTGTCATTCTGTCCGTGACGCTTTTTTTGTTTAAGCATCACGTAAAAACGACTGAAGCGAATGATATGAAATTTTGTGTCATGATAGGTGGTCACTCAACTTAAAACATAGGCGTCGAATTTTTTAAAAATCTTGATTAGATTTTCCGATTTTGCGAAAATCGTTTCAAACTGCGTAAATTTGTGTTCAAGCATCACGCAAAAACGACTGAAGCGAATGATATGAAATTGGGTGTCATGATAGGTATTCACTCAACTTAAAACATAGGCGTCCAATTTTTAAAAAAATCTTGATTGGAGTTTGAGATTTTGCGAAAATCCTTTCAAACTGCGTAAATTTGTGTTCAAGCATCACGTAAAAACGACTAAAGCGAATGATATGAAATTGGGTGTCATGATAGGTGGTCCCTCAACTTAAAACATAGGCGTCCAATTTTTAAAAAATCCTCATTGGATTTTGAGATTTTGAGAAAATCGTTTCAAACTGCGTAAATTTGTGTTCAAGCATCACGTAAAAACGACTGTAGCGAATGATATGAAATTGGGTGTCATGATAGGTGGTCACTCAACTTAAAACATAGGCGTCGAATTTTAAAAAAATCTTGATTGGATTTTCCGATTTTGCGAAAATCGTTTCAAACTGCGTAAATTTGTGCTCAAGCATCACGCAAAAACGACTGAAGCGAATGATATGAAATTGGGTGTCATGATAGGTGGTCACTCAACTTAAACTATAAGCATCTAATTAAAAAAAATCGATCAGATTTCGAGATTTTGTGAAAATCGTTTAAAACTGAGTGAATCTTTGTTCCCGCATTACGTAATAACGACTAAAGCGAATGATATGAAATTTGGTCACACGATAGATGGTTGCTCAACATAAACTATAGGAGTCCAATTTTTTAAACATTTTTATTAGATTTTGAGATTTTGTGAAAATTCTCTCAAAATGCGTTTATATTTCTTCAAACATCACGTAATAACGACTAATACGAATGATACGAAATTTAGTGATATGATAGGTAGTTGCTAATCTTAATTTATAGGCGTTGAATTTTTAAAATATTTTGATTACATTTTGAGATTTTGCGAAAATCGTTTTAAAATGCTGAAAATTTGTTCCAGCATCACGAAATAAAGATTGCAGGGAATGAAACGAATTTGGTTGACAGGATAGGTTGTCACTCAACTTAAATTCTAGGCTTCCATTTTTTCAAAAATGTTGATTGAATTTTTAGATTTTGCGAAAATTATTTCAATATGCGTAAATATTCGTTCGCGCATCACATAATTACGACTAATGCGAATGAAATGATATTACTTAGTTACTCTCTAACCTGTAATATTTTAACAATACATAAAAATTATAACTTCGCTTTCTTTACTTTGGCAACATACTACATCCATTCTGTGTACTCATACAATGCTGACGAAAGATCTTGCTTTTTTGGAAATTTGCATTCGCTAACCCGTCGAGGACGGGTACTTCAGCTAGTATATAAATAAGAATTAGATTTTCCATTTATCTCAAGTCCTCATGAAATGATTCATTGGCCTTAATGACCAAGTTAATTTATTACACTTTTGATATTTGGATTGTTGTACTGTGTGAATATACTTTAGCGTTTTATTTTTTCTCTATTTAGTTAAATAGATCAATTATATTTCCACTTAACCTTCATAATGAATATACTAGAAGCAGGCACCTAAATTCATGCTTTGCGCATTATACAAACAAATACAGACTTCAGTCAATTTCATAGAGTATCACCATAGATATTTTTCTATGTTTCAAAAGCTCAAAATTTAGAAAAAAATTCCCTAATTTAGTTGACCAGTATTGTAACTCTGTGAAAACTAGTCACTGTCACAAACCATCTTGAAGGGAGGTTGCGGTCATTTCTGTTTCTACTATCACCGTCAGAAAAATTAGACAAGTTTTACTTTTTACTTTCCGAACATGTACCATGTGAGGAAAGTATTGTAATCATGAAAAAATTCGACTTCGAGATTTTGGTGTATTTACACGTTTTGAGGTCTTCTGAATACATTTATGCTGTTTTTACGAGATGTATGTATGTGTGTGCTTGTGTGTGCATGTGTGTTTGTGTGTGTGTATGTGAGTGAACACGATAGCTCCTAAACGGGGCATTCGATTAAGCTCAAATTGGTCATATATGCTACAAACTACCGTCGCAAGACCGGTATTGATTTTGGTGAGTATAGGACTTATAGTTTTTCTACAGGGCTACGAGAAAGATTTCTTTTACATTATGGCCTATGGGAAGAAATTTTTGAATGTGTGCAAGCGTTTAAACGGTACATTCGATTGAGCTCAAATTGGGCATATATATCATAAACCACCATCGTAAGACCGGTATTTATTTTGATTTGTATAGGACTTATAGTTTTTATACAGGGCTACGACAAAGATTTCTTTTACATTATGGCCTATGGGGAGAAATTCTTTAAAGTGCGCTAGCGTTTAAATGATACATTCGATTGAACTCAAATTGTGTGTATATGTTATAAACCACCATCGTAAGACCGGTATTTATTTTGATGTGTATAGGTTTCATAGTTTTTCTACAGGGCTACTACAAAGATTTCTTTTACATTATGGCGTATGGGGAGAAATTCTTGAAAGTGCGCTAGCGTTTAAACGGCGCATTCGATTGAGCTTCAATTTGGTATATATGTTTGAATTATTCATAGATTAAAATTTATTTAAATGCTTGGTAATGATCTTAATCGTAAGTGTTCGGAAATTCGAGTGGAGTCACACCAGATTTTTTGTATTTGAGCAGTAAATTATAATCCAATAATCAATATCTTTGCTTTATTTTAATGCTGAAACTTTCTTAATTGCATGCATGTATCGACATTTATTCTATTGATATATTTTGTACAACTAACTTTTGTGTTTGGATTTAAAAAGACTTATTCAGGGTACAGTGAGACATCTCCATCGGGGTACAATGGAATATCGCCCCACTTTGTGTAAACCTCTGGCTTGTGCAGGTACAGAAAGAACAATGGCGCAATTATCATTTCCAGTAGACTTCGGATCTTATTCCATGATAAAATGAACTTTTGAAAAAAATTTTATCGTTTACTGTTTTAATATGATGTCATTTTATTATTTTTAATTCATCAAACATTATTCAGCAAAGAATTTTGCAACTCTTAAATGTTTTTCATTATTATGACTATTTTTAAGTCTTGTCATTTTGAAGACTGATTTTTATACATTCTGTGTTGAGTATTGTTGTAGAAAACTCTGTTTGGCTCGTCGTTCTTAAGTCCGGTAGGTGCAGAAAGTTCTTGTAAAGAGTCCGCTTGTCAAGATGGAACACGAACTTTATTGCTTCTAGATTTTCGTCGAACAATCAACTTTTCAAAATTCACAAGCACAATCAGACAGCAAAATGTTTCTAAGAGTCCGCTTAGTACAGAAGCTTTCACAAATGCTGTATTTCTCACACAAACATTAAAGCACTTCCACAGGCAAAAATTCAGTGGAAACTTACGATGGAAATCGTAAATATTCCCTCGAGACTCAGCAGTGAAGAATTTACACACAGCACTTAAAAATAAATCTTGAAAAAGTAAGCAAACTATAGCTTTCACAGAACGATGCAGCAAACTAACTCAGCGGAAGCTCGATGACAACTAACTTGAATTTAACCGGCCTGTCTGCCTTTCATATCCTTTGACGTACTTTCTAGAAAAATCGAGATGTTTAGAAATACCCCGAACAATCGCGTTTTGATTACGTCATAAAACAGTAATGGAGTAATATTAGGCTATTATGTGAAGTTAATGCAAGAAAACAACCTATACAGGCCCCGTTGGAAAAATCGCACCAAATGTCCAAAATGTCGACAACCTTGGCGAGGTTTTGATGAAATATTGTCAAATCTGGTGCCAAAAATAAGTCCCCAAAAGTGAGGTTTGCTAAGGCTCAGGACCAATATTTCTCGAGATTTCTAGTAAACGCTATGCTAACCAATGGGGAAACCGAAAACTTCGTATCTTGCGTTCTAGTTAACCAATTTGATGCAACAAAATGCAAAATTTAACTATTAGAAGCGTAGAATATGAATTTTAAACTATTTTTAACCGCGAGGAGGCAGAACAGACTGAAAAATCGTAAGAGTATCTTAACCTGAATTTAACTATAATAATAATATGCTCTCATAATATAGCTTATTTTTTATGTTCCTTACTCACTGTCGCATTGTGCCCCGATGAGACAACTTGAGTACCTTTTGAATTTTCTTTTTTGTCACAGTGTAAAATAAAGATAAATTCTGAAAAAAATTCCGGTGAAAGCCCAAATTTTTCAAAATATCGTTCTTTATTTAATTTTTATTTTTAACTGAAAGCGAGGAACTTATTATAAAACAAGTGAAAATCGCCCCCACTGTACCTCCTCTTCCCTATGCTGAAAGCTATGCTTATATTTCTCATAACTTGTACTAGAATGATATAACATTATTTTTATACAAACACCTTTGCATTATATCAATATTCAACTTGCGAGTCTATACTTAATTAAGAAAGATAAATCTTGCGTAACACAGGTTATGAAACTCTTTTTACACTAAATTTTGCGATGTATCGATTTGTGGGAATTCTTGGAATCAATGTCACACTTGGCGAGATTTTGGATATACCCTCAAAAAGCCCGTATCACTATCAATGTAAATTGAAGAACTCCGTGAAAAGCTTTGTTGTTGTTTTTTGTTTCTGATGCCCCCTGACGAACGGCGATGCCAGATCCCCCCCAAATTGAGGCGATGGGCAGAGGGGATGCGCCTTCCATTTTTAGGGCCCGGTGGGAGGAAGTACGATTTGGCCCGTGGTCCCCTAAGTTTGAACCAATTCCAGAGGAGGAACCAACGTTCCTGAAATCGACACCTGCAGAGGTATCGTTTAACAACTTGGAGGACATTGGAACCAGACACGGGGACCAGACACACGGAACCAGACACAACCTTTGGAACCAACGACAGATTTTACGTGCACCAGCTCCCATTAGCGTACACGGTCCCACAGTAGTCGAGACGAGAGGAAGGTAAAAAGCTTTAAATCTTATTGTCATCCTTTAAAGAAAAATTAAACTGTTATGAACGTCTGTGTATTTACTACCTCGAGCTTAAAATTGTTTAATGTCTTAAAACTACCGTAGACTGCAATGTATTGGAATGCTTTAGAGTATTTCTGTATAAGAATTAGAAATACTACTTACACAGTTCTCAATGGAGAGCCTTAATTTGTAATACTTAACAACATATATCAACTTTTCTTGTCTGTCTTAAATACATGAATGTTTATAAAATGCTTTTTAAACAATGACTGCTCGTACAGTGTAATGTATAGGAAATCTTTGGGTGCTCCTGTAAAATAACTGCAATCGTTACATTCCCCATTTTTCACAAAGGGTTTATATTACAGTGCATATGAATAGCATATGTAAATTTCGCAGTATTCGATGGATATTTACAGCCGCTGCAGCACGACAAATCGAAATCATAAATGTTCAAAATTTAGCATCTTCAGTATTATCCATTTTTGTGTTATACTTCATTTTATTAGAGTTCTAATTTTAGAATTCCTTTTCAGGTTAAAATATTGGCACACAGTAAAATTTTGGTGAAAAAATTTAAAGAAATACCATCTCTTTCCTACTGTCATTTCGAGGCATGCTTCTCCAGCACAGTTTCTCCTTATTTCTTATTTATTAATAGAAATGAAATAAATACAGTCTCGACGTATATACGAATCCATTCATTTTTATCCCCAAATTAATATCTCCGGAGCGTACTGTCTCCATCAATTAAGCAGTCTCGAAGAAAGATGAATCGCTAATCCACAAATCGTTGGCGAAATTGATGCACCCTCTTTTCCCAGTGCTTACACTGTTCAAACTAATTCACGTCAGGGAAAATGGTCGACTGATCTCGTGATTTACGGCTTTCATTGAGGATGATCGAATCTTAGCCCCTTTCCTTAACGAACCGAAGTTGAAAGAAGGTTGGCGACATCAGGCTCATTTTTTACGCCGCCGGTAGAGTCGTGAGGAATTCGAAATTTCCTAGTTCTATTTTTTTTTTTTTTAAGTTTTTCAATTCCATGCGAAACTAATTTCCTTTGTCATTTGTTTTTAAATTCAGTATGTGGTCTTCAGAATGGAGTGAATAAAAATGTGCAGTAGTTCGAAATTTAAAAAATATGAGAAAGGAACTGTCAAATTGTTTTACGAAATAATTTTTGTTTATTTTTAAGCAAAAGAAAAATTTTCAGAGGCTTGCAGTTTTGTGTTCTTTAAAACAGCTTATCAAAGTGATTTGAGTTCACGCTTATTGCAAAACAATATCCGTATGTTTGGGCCCAAAGAATTTCACTCTCCTATTTCAACGACGGCAGTGGGAAATCTTGGAACACCTTCCCTACTCACCTGATGTGAGTCCTTGTGACTTCCACCTGTTTCCGAAGTTGAAGGAGCCCCCCCGAGGACACCGATTTCATGACGTCGCATCTGTACTCCGCGAAGTAGGGCGCTCCGTCGCTGACATCAACAATCAACGCAATGTCAGTGGTCTCCAACGCCTTCCCAACATTTGGCAAAAGATTATGAACTTTGCTGGTGACTGCATAGAAGGAATGTAACGCATTTGTACTTGAAAGTTCATTAAAAATGGATTTATACCTATGTTGCCTTTACTTAATATACAGCCCTCGTACATGCGTTGATCTTCAAATTAACGTCTTAGTGAATGCTGAATTATACTGTATCGAATTATACTAGTAAGAAAGACTGATTTCTTAAAGAATTAATATAGTTAGGACATGAATTCATTCGTTCCGATTTCTAAAATAAAATACTAACCTGCAACAAAATCCAATTTTTTTTTCTTTCTTTGAAACGTACTATTGCTTACATTATATATCATTTGGTTTTTTACTATTAAATAAATAGTGACTATTAAAAAAATTCATAAATACGCAACTGTTAATAGAAACACGAAATTAATACATCGAAATAGCATAATAATAAAGTAACCATGTAGAACATCAGTCGATAGATCCAATAGATAATATTTGATCAATACAGAACTTCAACATTGAATTCAAAAAGTTACATTTTGAAATCAAATTTCAAGACCCATTTGTCTAACTCTCCCGAGAATATCTTGAACGTGGAAGTCCTAATCTCTGTTTTGATTGGTTCCATGCCTTAAGACAATTGACGGACGTTGTTTGTCTCAATTATAATATTATATTCTGACTCCCAATGTATTATTTGAATTGTCCTTTTCTAAATACTATAGATAAAATATATTCCTTTAAACAAAATGGGATTTTTAAATGCACATTTTTTATTTGGCATAAGTTCAAGAGGAGGATATGTACAAAGGGTACTTGGAAGGTTTTGTGAAATGACAAAAGAATGAGTTGCGAGGGGCTGCTTGTTGCTGCATGTTGATACAGGTTCATACTTGCACAGTTGTAAATAACAAAAAGTCTCCAGTCTAAGTTAGTTATTATTAGTGATAGTTTGAAATTCTTTCAGTGACATCCTGGTAATAAATGAGGTGCAAGTAGTTTTGCAGTTTAACTTCCCTAGTAGTCCAAACGTTGTCCATAGAAGAAATTACCGTTGTACTTGTTGAACAATTGTTCATATCTTACGACTATAGTCACAGGGTGCAGAGAATCCCGAAAAGGAAATTTCTTACTAGAGGTCAGTGGCAAGAGTGGCAGTGGCGGCTCATGGGTCATTTAAAAGGAGGTTCACAAAACAAATTTCGAAAATTAAATATGCAGATACGACGCACCTTACAAGTTAAAGTAGATTTGCGTTTCCAGCAGTTAATTCAAAAAACCTGCACGCAACTGAGAGAAAACAAGTCATCTTGGGTCTGGCATTTCGTCACCCAGATAAGTTTTAGCAAAGGTGCTGTCTTAATTCATTTTATTTCAATTTTTTTTTCAAAGGATACTATTGAAAAAGGCCATTGCTTTAGCTCCGAAACACGTCTTTGACTTCCATCTTTTTTATTGACACTCGTTTGTAAAAAAATAATGTAGTGAAAAATGATAGAAATAAAGAAATTATTAAGAAAATGAAATAAAAATTAATTAACTAACCGAACGTAACAAACCAAAGGCAAAATCCGGAAGCGATACCGCAAAAAATTGGCCCTGGGTGCACAATGAAATTGTGCGAACGGAATGATTCCGTAAACAAGTGCCGTAATTCTCTCCGGCTGTCTCGGCTTCAGATCCCAGAGAGCGGTTCAGAGGGAAAATTTGCCGTTCGCACGTGCGATCGATTCAAGACTGTACTGTAGTAACCTACACTACAGGGCGTTAGCTATAATAAGACTATTAAAAGATAGTGGGGGGAGGGGGGGAGAGAGTAAAACTCACGTTTTAAATTTACATAGATCTAGAAGTGTGCTTAATATTTGTTTCAAATTTAATTTGTTTATTCTTTAGTTTTTCCTTTGGGGGTTCACGTGCTCATGTGCTCCAATGGAGGAGCCTCCACTGAAGTGTGGGAAGGTCCCGTGTCAGTTATGAAAAGAAACCTTACTGTTGAGAGGAAAATATTTAACGGAAAGGATACCCTAAGCCTAAATGCGCTTGTACTTCTTACTATTCTGCATGATCATTTGCATGTGTGAAAAATGTGTTGTCTCTGAGTGTCGCATAGACTGATTGAAGGGAAGATGATATAACATGTGAATTAGTGCCGAGTGATGCTAAAAATCTTTAATAAGGGACAAAATGTGTAAATTAACAGTTTCGTGACAGTTTATGAAACCTTATTTCACTGTTATGTTTACGTATCAAAACAATGTTTGGTTTTTTTTTGTGATCATTACACATCCGCAAAAGCCAGAAATTCTCAATCAGTTAAGAATAAAATGGTAGTTGCATATTTCAGATTGAGAGGAATTGTGATGCTTGTCGTTTTGAACTCGTAGCGGACAGTTTCAACTAAGTAGTATGCCGAGCATTTCCTGCCTAAAGTCATCAAATCTTTAAAGAGCCTTCCGTCTAAAGTCAAGAATGTGAACATCAGGTTCTTCCAACAACACTCCAAATCACAATGAGAAAGCCTGCAGTGAATATTTGACCACTGCAGGACTGAAACTTAGAAATGTGAACATTTCTGGCACATATCACTTGTTTCGTCGTTCTTACAAAATCCAATTTGGCACTGCCGTCTCTTTTTTGAGAATTTGTTAGTAGTGTTCGAAATTTCTGAAGGCAGTTGTGCACTTGTCTTTTTCTTCAAATGACTCGCTCTCAATTCTTCTGCCAATTGAAAAAGAAAGTTACGTCTTATTATAGATTTACCACTCATTTCTCGGTAGATAATGCAGGCATTAGTTCCTGCCAAATCCAGCATATTATAGAAAACTAGCTGAAGTACCCGTTCTTCGCACGGGAATGAATGGACTTTTTGATATTACGATTTGTGGGGATTACTATTTATTGTAATAAAGAGATATAGCAAAATGGATATCGCTTTATATTGTGTTCAATAACCATGCATACCGAATTTCAAGGCAATCGTTTGTACGGTGCAGAAGGCCATGCTGAGTAGCGCAATCTAGTGGAGAGTTTTAGCAAAACGGATACGGCGGAAATAATCTTCGCATTAAGATATCGATGAATACGAAATTTCAGGACGATCGGCTGGACAGCCCTGACGACGCGACATCTAGTGGCAAATTATATAGAAAAATGGATAGCGCCAAACTCTTCCCCGTGTTCAAATATCTATGTATACCTATTTTCATAGCTATCGGTTGCACAGTCAAGAAGTGATACACTGCAGCGCGATCTAGTGGTTAATTAAAGTAATGATTTGCTACAGTGCCGTCAAGTGGCGAGTTATAGCAAAATGGATAACGCCAAAATATTCTCATTTTCAAATAGCTATGTATACTGATTTCCATAGCGACCGTTTGAATGGTCAAGAATTTGGCCTGCTGCAGCGTCATCTAGTGGCAAGTTAAAATAATAATGCATTGCAGTGCCATCTAGTGGTGAGTAACATCAAAAGGAACAGTTAGAATATATTCTTCGTGCTGAAATGTGTAAGTATAAGAAATTTTATGCCGATCGGTCGAACGGTATAGAAGTTGATGTGTTGCAGCGCCATTTAGCGACAAGTTACAGCAAAATGGATACTGAAAAATATTCTCCGTGTTCTAATATCCGCGTGTACCAAATTTCATCGAAATCGGTTGGACGATATTCGCATAGTAAACGGCTAAACGGAATAGAATTCGACGTTGTGCTGCGCCACCTAGTGGCAAGTTAGAGGAAAACGGATAGCATAAAAAGCTTCTTAATGATAAAAGACTTAGGTGAACCAAATTTCATGGTGCAACGGTGCTGGAGTTTTTCAACCTCATACACACATACCAACATTCATTTTTATCTATAACCAGTATCATTATATATCCCAGTCTCAAATAAAATCCAGTTTCAAATCTAAGCCTCGCCAAAGTGCTAACATACGCCATTTTGCAAGAGCTTTTTCAGGAAATCATTCGAAGCATTGACTTAGCAGCAATCAATATGGGAAATGGTTCGGCCGCTAAAAAGTGAAGCACACATTTATTTGAAAAGGGGAATCCCTTAATACAACCGAATTTTTTTAAATTATCAACTATAACGTGTTTTATTCATCGTTACTCCGATGTACTAAATGAGAAGATTTCAATTTTCTGAAATTTGGCGGAATTCCCCCAACTTAAATCAATGTACTCAATTGGCGAGAATTCTGAAGATAGATCGCTTGAAATCCCTTAATAACTGCATTATTTCTTCATGGATCATTAAAATTTAACGCTGTATTCTGATAAAACCTTTGCACTTGCTTTCAAAAATCTATTTCCTTAAGCTCTCAATAAATTGCGCCAAGCCGAAAACTGTGCAAACCGCTAGAACTCACTTTCTCAAAATCAGCATTTGAGCCATTTTATTTTTTCGCCAAACTAAAAAATTTTAACATATTAGCCTCGGAAATCTTCAATTCTTATTGTTTTGCGTATAAAACATTTCATTCCTGCTCCGATTTCCCATGCACACGATATTATAATAAAAAATTGATAATCTTACAAATATAAACTAACAAAAAAAAATCATTATTATTCTTTTATTTTTACTTTGAGAATTTAAAACATCTTATTCGGCAAAATCGCCACACATGGCAACCACGATCCTTATTTCACACTTTTTTCACTACAGGGTTTACAATTACGGAAAGGTTTTTGCATGGAGAACATAAAAAATCTCTTAAATTCCGGGAACGGGTGGACTTTCAAAGTTTTAAAGTGGACTATGATTTATTCTATATTATTTTACATATCTGTGCAAAATTTCAGGCTGATAGGTCCATTTTTGTGGATTTGTATACAACTCAAATCCACAAACAAACAAACAAACAGAATTTCATTTTTATTTATAAGATGTGCACGGGCCATCTACGGGAAGCAGCCCGCACAGAATATTTACGTGTCATTTGGACAATAATGTCGACTCCACATTTGGTTTTGTTGTAGAATTCTACTGTTTCTGGAAGTTTTTTCACAGTTGTTACTCTACATTTACATCTGTATGCAAGGTACTTAGAAGCAGGACATTTTCATTCTTTTTACCCTGATACACTGTCAGTGTAGTGTCTCTTTTTCAGTAAAATTGTTTCGTGAAGCTGAGTTTTTGATTTTCTGATCTCATGCGGAATTTCTTTTTGATGTTTTCTTACTGTCCCCACAAAACTTGTATTCTTCATTTTAAGTATTTTAGCTAATGAAAGCGAGGAAAAATAGTTGCCCACTGTCATATTTCTACCTGTATTCAGATAAGGGCTCAGAAGGCGCATTATTTCGGGAAGGCTTTCATTTTCATTTCTTGCGTTATCCTTTCCAAGGTATGGAAAAGCATTGCACATAAACTTTGAGTCAACATCAACTAGCATCAAAAAATTTATACCAAATTTATCTGGTTTATTCGGCATACATTGAATAAACTTGCACCTAACTTTTGATGGAAATAGTTGTTCATCCAACACCAGATTTTCTCTTAGCTTATAAGAAAGAGCACATTTTTCTATAAATTTGTTCCAGATGTCTGAAAACATAGCAAACTTATCAGTTTCTAAACGTTGACTCCTGTTTGACTTCAAATCAAATCTTAGATTTTCCATGATATATCGAAAACGATTACGGGACATTGTTTTTTTTTTAAATGGAGGGGGGCGGAAAATGACAAGTATTTCATGGATTAGGGAAATAGTGAATGAAAGGAATATGTAGGGGAGATGTTTCTTCATGATTTTTTCTGCGTGATGGAGTACGATTAATAAACTCAATTTCACTAGCCGTCAATTTGACTGCTCGTGGCGCTTCTAGGTATACATGAAAATATTTCCATTAATTTTATTTTCATTCAATGCATATTTGGTGCCAATAATTTTCAAGGTTTTTTAGGAGAATTCAAAAAATTATGACTTCCTAAAGTAAAGGATCTTTTAGGAATCCAAGCTAAAATGGCGAAAACAGTCAAAATGACTGCTCTGGCGTTTCTAGTGTTAAAAATTTAAGGTACTGTCTATCCTTGCTCTCAGTGATTTTTCACTGTTTATGCCTTTGAAAATGAAACTGAGAAGGACGTGGTTTTCCGTTGATCAGAACCTTCTGTGGGCTTGGAACAACAAATATGCCTTAATCACAGAGAAACTTGACAGATCTCTGGTTTTAGGATTGGTTTCGGAGGATGGAGAGGTGTAACGGAAATTACTTTTAAAAAATCAAGTAAATAAACCCATATTGCAAAACTTTTCTAGTACCCTTTGTATACAGACAAAGAAACGTCTTAACAAGGGAGAAGGGTGCATTGCATTTTAAAAACTTAATAATGAGATTAAAGTGAACAATTTTTTAGATTTATTTATTAAAATTTTCCCAATTATAATAAAAGGTCCTTTTGGCCTAGATAGATATGATCAATCTACAAAATACCATTAAGTTTATGTACTATAATATTAAAATGATCCCTTAAATAAACATATAACATGTCTATTCTTTTTGAAGATGTCTTTATCTAATGTCTAAAAAAACATAGAGTGTTCAGACGTTGAACAGAGAATAATAATAATGCTTCGAACTAACTGAACAATTGTTTTGAATTATATTATAAAAAATATTTGAAAAAACCCTTTGAAATTTTTGGTTTATATTTATTCAGTTGTAGGTTAAAAAATCTGCCTTCCTTGTTTAAATTGTCTTTTAAAACATTTTATTTGTAACCTAAATATTTTACATATATAAGAATACTTCTTCCGAATTCCATTGTTTATTTTTTCTCCTAAATTGTTCAAATAATACACATTTTAAAACATCTTTTTACAATGTAAGATAAATCAAAGGATATTATTTTACAAAAGAAAGCCATAAAATAATTCATCTTTTTTATCATTCAATCAGAATTCCCTGCCACGTACATCTTTAATAATGTTATGGAAATGCCCCGTGCAACGGCAGAATAAACTTGATCAAATTACCTTTATTCAGTAAACATAACAATGCTCCGAAACGACATTCAGAATATTACCTTACGGAACTGTTTGCATCTCTAAACATTTGGTTATTTCGTGCATGAACATTTGTATATTGTGTTAAAAGAATATTGTTTGCAAATTTCCAATCTTGTTTGAATATTCCATTAAAAATAGGAGCAATATAACGAAGGAAGAAAAATGAATTGTCAATTTTTTTAGTAAAACTGAAATCTATTTCAGATTTATTCAGAAAATTTTAAATTTACAAACAGATTTAGAAAAATTTACTTCAGAAATAAATTTTATTCGATATTCTTTTTATCCATTTAGAGTATTGTTTAAATTTTAGCAGTGCCCTTTTGAAATGTCGAAATTTAATTTTCACTGTGGGAAAAGGAAAATCACCATCAATGTTTTCCAAGTGGATTCTCTGTAATTTCCAAGTGGCGGACTTATTCATTTATTTATTTCCTAACTTTCAAGTGAATTGAAAATTTTAGCATTTTCAGTTCTTTTCAATTTTTTTAATTAAAAATAGATAAGTAAAAAAATAACTTACTAAAAATATAACTAAATTAAAAACATTTTAACAGGCAGGCAAACGTTCAAATTTTGTAAATACTTTTATAAAATTATATCATTTATTTGAAATATTAGTTTTCTAGAGCTTATTTTTATCTGTTTCTGTTTATGTATAATACATTCTATTAAATAATAAAACATTCTGTATTGGAGAGTGTTAAATAAAAATTAGTCTTAACATATTTACAGCGAGTAATCTTTTACATTGATATATACAGGGTTATTTATAAACTTGAGAAAGGCGGAAGCTATTCCGCTAAACTGGAAGACTAAGTAGCTATACGTTTACAACATCATGTAGCGTAAAACAGAAAATGCGTTCTTATCCCCAAAATGTTAAAAGTCACTGGTAAAACATTACGAAGTTGTAGAGCATCCTCAGTTTAGTATGAAAATGCACTTAAAGGACAATAATGGCATCTTCCGCCTTTTTAAAATTTACGGACTTGGGAATCTACAACTAAACGAGAGAGCATTTCGCATGCTATATGCATTATTCACTAGCGCATAAAGTTCGCGATTTTCATATTTTTATGTAATTCTAAAGTCACCCTGATGCACCCTGCTGTTCCTGTAAATAAGAAACTGATGTACGGAATTTTTTTAATTTTCATATTTCATATTTATCAGAACGATTTCCAGTATCTTTATCTGTAGCTTTGGAGAGCTCAACCAAATTGTTTTGAACTCAAAGCTGAAAACAGACGTTTTCTACACTCTTTTTAATTCTACGTAAGTTCAATGGTTGCACGAAGTCTTTACTATGTGCATTCTTTAAGAACGCCCTACATTGCCATGCAATCACTCGTAATTGGGTTATATTTTTTCTAATAAAGTCAACAGCAGACAAAACTTTTCTTCAGTTTATTTCTATATATTAGTTGCGGAATATTAATGATGCTGACTAAAAAAGAATTCGGGATTTCATAAGTGTCTGGTTCGATAGGAAAGAAAGAAATGTGATATTGTTTACTACGGAAAGCTCTAGTCCAATTACGATATAAACAAGATAGAATCGCAAGTGCATTTAGCTTTGTTCTTTTTTCTTCTAAGAATGATGTTCAAGCAAATTGCATTATCCATTAATTAGCATTGGAATGGTGTAATCATTAAAATACCAGAAACCCCGTCTGTTAATAAGATTACACTGTGCGTGTAAGCGTGTAATATGTTGCAATGCCATATAAAAAAAATTAAAAAGCAGTGTTGTCGTGAAATTTAGTCATTAATTTCAAGAAAATAAATTTTCAGAAACACTGAAATTCTGTTTGAATGGATCTTTCAGGTTTTACTTTTTAATCTACTACAATAAAACAAATGGTTTATAGTTATTTAAATAAAATGCGTATTTAACGATTTTCTTCTACGGTTTACTAACATTTTTCTTTTAATTAGGAAAAGCGTCTGCTAAGAGAAATAAATAAAAAACATCTCATTTAAAAAATTATTTCTATATGAAAACAGGAGAAAATTATTCTTGAAGCACTCTGAGACAGTTTTCATTCTTGGATAATGTAATAAAGGCTTTGCAACAACGCAAACTATGCAACAGAGATATTATTTTAGTTCAATGGAAATGTATATTCGATGATGTAATGCAATTCCTGTAGAGTACTTAACATTATACTCACATGCCTTAATTGGGGCCTTATCCACATGCCTTAATTGCCTGGTTGGGGTCTTTTCGACTCTGCTTTGCTGTTAAAAAGATACTTTTCTCTTGTTTTTTCTTCTTCCTTTTCAATGTGTCTTAACCCCTTCAATCGAAAAAAAAAAGGAAAGAAAAACCGACAATGCTTAGATAAATATTTTTCTCTTACTAGGAACATTACCAGCTCTTTTTTTTTTCCAATGGCGATTGCAGTACTTTATTACACTCAGATATTGGCTTCGCCTGGAGAGAATCCTTTCTAATTACTTATTGTATCCAGGCTTTCTCTATTACCTTCAAATCTTTAATAGATGAAGACTTACTTATCGATCTCATGATGCCTCTCCTCTCCAAATATTTGCTTTCTACATCGTTTAAGTAAAGCCCAGGTATATAATCCCAGGGGCCATTCCTTTCGTTTCCTGCTACACTCCTGACGTATACTTTCTGGATATCTCAGAAATCCCAAAAATGAAACCGGGCGGAAAAGAGGCTGTCTGGAGTCTCGCATCAGAGTTTTATTTAATTTCAGCATTTCACTTTGGCAGCTGAAAAAGAAATCCAGTCACGTGAGATTGAACTCTTCTCTCGGATTAGTCCGGAATTATGGTACACGGTCGTGTCTGAAAGTGATATCGTTTAAACATAATTGAATATTTCGTGAAAAGTTCATTGGAAAATAATCTAGGTGTTTTCGAAGAACATTTTTATTTTATTTTCTCAAGGCTGAACACATTTTCATGGATTTTTGATAGCGTGTTATTTTATTTGTAAAACTAATCATTCAGCATATTTTAAGAAAAAAAAAACTTTATTTGGAGAAGTACTCTTTGATAAAAAAAGATAGGAGTGTATTATTAGACTTTTACAGTATCAGTGGACTTAAATAATTTATATATATATTATAGGTCACGGTCACATGACCTGTATAGAGTTTAGTGTGTGTAGATCCGATAGTTTGTTCATAGGGTTACAGAAACAGTTTGTATACATTACGTTCTATGAACGCAGATCATTTGAGTCTGCTAGTGTCTAAATGATGCATTCAAATTGGGTATATATATTATAGGTCACCGTCACACAACATGTATAGATTTTGGAATGTGTAGAGTTAATAGTTTTTGTAAAGGGCTACAAAAAATTCTGATGCATTTCCACGCAAATTCTTGAAAGTCCGCTAGCGTCTATATCATGTATTCGATTGCGCTTAAATTAGTTACGCATATTATAGGTCACTGTCTTACATTTTTTACAGATTTTGATGTGTGTAGGCTTTACAGTTTTTTTTTACGGGGCTACAAAAAATATCCTTGTACGTTGCAGTCTATAGACTAAAATTATTTGAAGTGCACGAGCGTCTGAACACTACATCCGATTGAAATGCATCAAATTTAATTAAACGCTTGGTAAAAAGATCAAGTGTTCGGAAAGTCTAGTGGAGTCACCCCACATTTATTTTTATTTTTATTTCTATTTTTATTTTACGGCAGTCAAAAGCGTGTCGTCATAAATTAAAATTGCGTGAAATTCATAAACTCTGCCACAAACTTAACATCCTATTCACAATTTCTGCGATTTTCCATTGCTCCTAGGGACGATACAGTTTGATATTTTTCTCAGGTACACTGCTGGCCATCGTAAATGCAACACCCTGAAGGAAGCATGCAAATAATATGAAATTTACAACATGCATTAGCTGAGGTGAGATATGCAAATGATTAGAATTTCAGCGCAGACGCACATCAAGCGCGCCTGTGGCGCCACCTCAAAGCGCTATTTAAGGCTTGGAGATTTCGACGGTTTCAAGTACAGCAATTGTGTTTTTCTTGCTTTTTTTTCAAAAAAACGATAAATTATGCCTCGTAGGAAACAACGATCATCTTTTGATCAAGTATCCGAGTTTGACAGAGGAAGGATAGTGGCATACCGAGATTGTGGGTTATCTTTCAGGGAAATCGGTCGTCGTATTGGACGAAACCAAACAACTGTGATGCGGATATGTGATCGTTGGGTGCAGGAGGGTACGACGGACAGACGTGATCGACCGCATCGACCTCAGTGCACCACGTCACGTGATGACAGGCAGATTGTACGCATGGCAGTGACGGACCGCTCAGTCACATCACGAACCATATCACAGCAGATTCAGTCTGTAACGCATCATCCAGTGTCTGCGCGTACCATTCGACGTCGTTTACAGCAGAATGGTCTGTCCGCAAGACGTCCGTTGCTTTGTCTACCTCTGACGCGGAACCACAGACGTCTCCGCCGCCAATGGTGCGATGAAAGAAGGATGTGGACGACAGAATGGAATGAAATTCTCTTTACTGACGAGTCACGCTTCTGTCTGCAACACCACGACGGTCGGATTCGAGTCTGGAGACACCGTGGAGAGAGGATGCTGAACAGCTGCATTATGCACCGTCACACTGGTCCTGCACCGGGTATTATGGTATGGGGCGGTATCGGATATCTCTCTCGCACTCCTCTAGTACGCATTGCCGGTACTTTAACCAGCCAGCGCTACATCTCCGAGGTGTTGGAGCCAGTTGTCCTTTCTTACCTTCAGGGCTTGCCAACAGCCATATTTCAGCAGGATAATGCACGGCCACACGTGGCACGCATTGTCCAAGGGTTCTTCGTCAATCACCAGATTGAATTGCTTCCCTGGCCGGCGCGCTCTCCGGATCTTTCGCCTGATAGAAAACATGTGGTCCATGGTTGCTCAACGACTGACCCAGAGTTCATCCCCAGCTGTCACACCAGATCAACTTTGGCAACGTGTGAAAGCTGCTTGGTCTGCTGTACCCCAAGAACACATTCAAAGTCTCTTTGAATCAATGCCGAGGCGTGTGGCAGCTGTGATCTCCAACAACGGCGGCTACTCTGGGTACTGATTTTGGCAGGAACCACGCTTCATAGAATGCTGTAAATTTAATCATTTGTTACTTGGTCAACATGTTATCTACACAATAAATTTTGTTGTGATATCTCTTGTTTTTCTTGGTGTTGCAATTTGGGTGGCCAGCAGTGTATTATTAGTGGATTTGTTACAATAATATTCATTAAAGCACAACATACCGTATTTCGTGAATGTAAACGCTATTGTTTCATTC
Source organism: Cheiracanthium punctorium (assembly GCA_038373885.1). Classification (NCBI taxonomy): domain Eukaryota; kingdom Metazoa; phylum Arthropoda; class Arachnida; order Araneae; family Cheiracanthiidae; genus Cheiracanthium; species Cheiracanthium punctorium. The sequence continues at coordinate 91,295 of JAWZYV010001012.1, read as the reverse complement.
AACATTTTTCATCGGGCACCTAAAAACTGACCAAATGATAAGTAACTATCCGTTATGCTCAATATATCCCGCGGTTTTTGTTTTAAAGAGAATAATTGAACGATTTTCTAGTACGCTACAGTCTATAAATCTTCATAAATAAAATAATCTGTTAAATGTGCTTGTATGTCTGTCTGTCTGTTAGTCTTGTCCCACAGAGACAGGTAGTCTTAGGCCTACCAAATTCATATAGTTCACTAAGACAGGCTTTGGCATACCTTGAAACGGTTTCTCTAAATTCAAATTAGAAAATTGTTTATTTTGACATCCCCCCTCCCCCAAATTTTTCTCTAATATTCCCGTAGAAGACGCCAATGTCTTTTGTTCAAGTTTTGTGCTTTTGATTCATTGGCTTCCCCCGCAAAATAAGGTCATTCACAGCAAGTAGTTTTATAATAATAAAAACTGCTACCTGAATACCCGTTCTCCGTACGAAAAGAACCAGTCATTTTTCTAACACGTTTCGTTAAATTTTATTCAATCGGAGCAGAACTGCCAAATTGTTTCACTCGGTAGGATATCTGTAGGAAATCCTGACATCTGTAGGATAGATAACCCAAACTTTTAAAAAATCACTTTGCTTTGTGCAACTTAGTAGTAGTTTCTTTGTCAAACTATTTCGAGTTCTGCACACTGTAAACGAAACTATTTACGTATTAGCCTGGCAACCCTTCGTCTCTTTTTTTAACCCCAAACTGTAAAGTTTAGCAACAAATGTGGATGAAAATAAATTTGTGTTGCCAGATTACAGCCGATCCCATTAATATGTGCATTGAAAAAAAGATGAAACATGCAATTTTCAGCATTTGATATCCTGCAGACGATATTTTAGAGTACGCTATTGAACTGCTGAGAGAATAACTATTTTTTAAGCTTTTTTTCGCACCAAAAAAATGCTTTCATTTCAAATATAAAAGTGGACTATTTTCAATCCTGGATTAAAATTGAAAGGTAGGCATCGTCTACAAAGCTTTAACTCTCAAAATATTATTCTGATTTTTCTAACAGTAGATCTCACTGCCTCTGTTATGGGTCAAACTATATATGTATTGTTTTCTGTTTATAATTTTTCTTTTTTTTTCAAATTTGTAACTTAGTTTATCTAGAATTGGTATCTTAACAGTTTATAATGTATAAAAAGAATAGTTTATTTCATTATTGGGTGTTGTGTTTTCGTTACGGGATAGAAAACTTTAAAGTAAATTATTTTCTAAACTCCAGAAATAACGTAATGTAAACAAGAAACGAAAGGACTTTACTTATAAAAATATCAAGATGTTTGCAAATAGAACCATCCGCTGAAATATTTTCAAATGTAATTTCATCTATAAACTCTATAACATCTGCCCTTTTAATCCATCTTCAACGCTTATAAACGTTGTAATCCAATTACTTCGTATAAGACGAATGACCTGGCTAGAAATCAAACGAAAGAGCATGAGAGAATTGTTTTGACAAAGCACTTTAGCAAAAATGTAGCTTTAACTCCTATCAGTTTTCTTGTGTTTTCTGTTCATTTGTAACTTACAACAATTTAAGCCCTTTTTCTCTTTAAAAAAATTGGATATTCCTTTGAAGAAATGTTATAAAAGCGAAAAGTGATAAAAATTATTTTTTTTCTGTTATCAGCTAGTATAAAACAATGCATGATTTATGACTTAAAACCAATTAAAATCTACCAAAAACTTTTAAAAATGAAAATAATACCCTAATACCTATTTTTATATATTGCTTATGTCATTGAGATCTGTATTAATATGTTTTTATTTTCAAATGGTAATGGCGTTTAAAGTTTTTGTATAAAAGCTTTATGAAAATTACTTAAAATATTTGCAATGATTCATCAAAATATATTTTTAAGTACTAATAAACTGGAGTACTGACGTACTGATATAGGATAAACTTTGCTTTATCACTTACTAAAAGTAATGCTATGTTAATCTACAAAATTAAAAAAAAAATATTTTGTTGAAACTACTGCCGGATTCATAAACGTAGGATTTCTTTAGTTATTTGTACGGCAACCACCGGTGAAAAATGATGAATGCAGTTGACGTCGTATCTAAACCCGTATAACACGGTATAATATAAGACGAACTCGTGATACACGGAAAAAGTGCGACCATGTTCTTAAAACACGATAAAAGATCCTCGTACATCACGGTAAAATAATAAAATTGATATTTTTATTTTATAACATTCTAGCACTGATGATGATGATGGTCTGGATCATGTATTTCTATAGTCTAAGAGACACGTGCAATATGGATTCATATAATACGGAAGGTATCTGCAGTGCTATAGTGGAGTCTACTGTATGAAAATTATTTTTTATTTAACCCCTTAAGTGGTTTGCCCGTACAGTGTACGTGCTATCCAAAATTGGCCTCAACTGGTTTGCCCGTATAGCGTACGGGCATCGATATTTTCTCCTTTCCTTTTCTGATTTGGCCGTATATTTCATTATTGTGAAGAGACTATTTAGTATTAATATTTTTCAATAGATGGCTTGGCTTGTCATTGTAACTGAAATGCTTTTCATCCGGGTTTTTCTTCCTAGCGAGAGACTGGGAATATTTCATCATATGCCTTTCAAAATATGCCTTTTTTGGAAGCATTTCGGTAAAAAAATTGACCGCTTAAAGGGTTAATACGCGAGATATTTATCACCACGCTGTATCCTACTTTAATTCATGTTATCGTAAGAATTTTTTTTCTATTTCTGTAAAATCAGTAAGCTTGTGTTGCCATTGCATGACTAAAAAAAACCTTTAACATTTATTTATTATTTACTATTTGCTGTTTAAATATTAAAACCCCCATCGTTCAGCAGTAAGAAAGAATAGCTTATTAATTTTACTCTCGAGAAATATGTCAAAGTGTCTTATCGAGTAGCTATTTAAATTCGCAAAAATTGCGAATCTACTTTGTTTTTTAATTATGTGGTATGTCAAAATTTAGCAGTCTCAGCAATTTTTAATTTATGACGTCATGTTTTACAATTCTGTACAAGAAACCCAGGTGACATAGTTCTTTCATCTCGTCCTGATTATTTCCCTCGTTAATCCCTAGATTGTGTACTCCTAAGTTAATTTTCACACGGAGTACTGTTGAAACTTACGGAGACTTTTAAAATAGAAATTTTTCTTCATACAGAATCATTATGGGTGGAACTTATTGTTATGTTTTTAAAAAAATGTGTATTATAGATTCTTTGACAAATTCATAGTATTAGACTGCATTTGTGTTTAATGTTTTTACTTTAAGTATCTTCGTTTGAACATGTAAGAAAAAATATTTTCCAAATTATTTTTGATAACAGCTCTAAACTTTCTTATAATTCAAGGGCTAGTTGAGTGTGAAACTGAAAACTCAATTATGTTTAAAATTCGCCTGAGCTATCTGGGAAACAAAACCTTTTAAAAATTCATTTAATCCCTTGCATCTCAATTCAAGAATGATTAATCTCTTGCTAAACCAGTAATCTCATTTTTTAATATTGTGCTTTCTGAAATATCTTTCTTTGAGTGAATTAATTAACATTTTATCTTTCCACAACATAAATAAAGCATACTTAGAAATGTCAAAACTTCCTTCCTTAAGTCCATTAATTACAACTTTATCTCAGTTCTAAGTTTTTAAAAAATCGATGATAAGCTGAAACAATTTAAAATAAAGAGTGTGAGAAATACCGCACCTGAGGTACTAAAAGGGGAAACAACCAAATAAATATAACAACTGGAAAGAAAACACTATTAATCAAATCTTGCAGAAGGAAAATTCTGTTCAAAAGGCTTAAAATATGCATTGCTCTTTCTTTAAAATAATAAAGGGTGATAAAATTACTTAATAGATATTTTCTACTTTCATTTTTACTGCTTATTGAAGAGAAAAAAAATTTCTTGTTTAGATTTAATTTGGAAATCTACTTTCATGATTATTGAGCAAAATCAATACGTAAGTGGTTAATATTTTCAAATTTCTTTTTAAGCAATAATGAAAATGAAAAATTAAGTTATAAAATATTCATGCAATTTAAAAGGCGCTTGGTTTATAATTTGAACTCATTATCACAAATGTACGTGGTATTTATAAAAAACCCTCCCGATATATGAGCCACTAATGGCCTAGATAGGGGTCCATACATCTTCTCTGCCATTCGAAAAGAAATTTCAGAAAGTGTTATTTTCAGGTATTGTGAGTGTGATTATTTAAAAAATAAAGCTCTCACAATTACGGTTTCTGTGAAAAAATTTCAACTTTTTAAATGATAATAAGCACACTTTCTCCAGCGAAAACTCATTAGGGCGTTGAAAAAATGTTAATTGCGTTTTGACAATACACGTATGACAAAATTTCGCTGATTTACCCGGAAGAGCATTCTAACAACACATGACAGAAAAGTAATTTTCTTTTATTGAAATTATATAATACTAGGCGCCTCCGGCGACCAGTTGGTTCGCCATCTTAATAAATCGAGTTCGGAGAGAATTTTGTTTCTCACCGGCTTCCTTGGCACTGATTTCTCTCAGATTCTGAATGGAATTTAAAATTAAGATGGTTACAAGCAGGGGCGGGTTTAGGGTAAGTGGTGCCTCCTGCTAACATAAAAAGACGCCCCTTTTATGCTCTACTTAGTTTTTGAGTTCGAAATGACGCCCCTTTGAAGCCAGCGCCCCGATGCGATAATTACCTTGCTTACCCTCTCAGGCAGCCTCTGGTTACAAAAATAAGATGGTTTAATGATAAAAACCTATAAAAAGATTCGTCCTATATTAATTTTGAAAAGCTTCTAAGATATATTGGCAGTTATCAAAAAACGGAAATGAAAAAAAAAAAAAAGAAAATCTGAAACACTTTCAGATTTTAAATACGCGTTAAAGTGCTATATATTAAAAGCGTATCATAATCTATGTCTCTCCCCTATTTTCTTTCCTTATTCCATTAAGTTGGAAATTGTATCATTATTCATGAACGTGATTGAACAAAATTAAAACTGATATTTTTAACATCCTTTATCTGGATGTAATACAATAGAAATAGAATGGGGAAAAAGATGCCCAGAAAATGCACAATTCGAACTGAATGAAAGTTTCAAAAACTTATTTTTAATTTGTTTGTTTGTGTAACATGTATTTCGGATTTGTATGCTTGGCCCGAAATCCGCTTATAAATCCACGTCAGAAGAAAAAACTTATTCAGGCGTATTCTTTATACAATCATAGCAGACGATAAAATGAATTTATTTATTAAAGACTGTGTAGTCTATAAGTTTGCGCCATCTATCGACTGTTCTAAAATAAAAACGCAATGGTATTCTTTTTATTATAAAAAAAAATTTTTATATTATAGGAACAATGTTTTTTTACGCGATAAATGTAGCCTATATGTTGATCCAGGACTTTAACAGTCTTTATTCGAAATTCCATTCAAATCCGTCCAACAGTTTCAGCGTGAAAGAGTAATAAACATACATATAAACATTGACATTTATAGTATTAGTAGGATTTCATTTAGATTCTTGCTGCCTATTTGTGTGAAATATGCTAACTACGGTAATGCACTTCCTCTCTGCGTCGTGTTTGGTAATTTTCAATAAATTTTTCTGTAAATGTTTTACGCCGCCAATTTCCGTGATGCGTGTTTTGCTCTGCGTTATTTATGGCTTCCGCCAATACATTGATCAATCTTCGCAGGAAAAAAAAAGTATTCTGTTAATAAAAAATATTGAATTTTTTAGCGTAACCGTAACTGCGACAGATCTATTGTTTTTAATAATCAGAATCTCGAGCTTATAACTTCAAATAACAGTATCTAAAAATTATTTTCAAATGGTTGAGAAGATAGGTGGTTAGGAATTCATTTACTGGGTCTGGAATAATATTTCTTTTCTTGAACATGTACCCAGTAAAGAAAGTATTGTAAACATGAAAATATTCGACTATGATATTTTGAAGTATGTACATGTTTTGGGGTATTTTGAATTCATTTATACTATTCTTACGGGAATATACGTATATGAGTGTACGTGTGAGAGAATGATTCACGATAGTTCCAAAATGGGACATCAAATGAGTTTAAATTTGGCACATAATATCAAGGAGTAATTATGACTAGGATGTAATTAAGGCATGATAAGTATCTTCCATCAATACTATTCAGTGTTTTTGAGGTAGTAACAATTGAAAAACTAACTTCATGTCAAAACTTTCAATAAAACGTATTTGATGGTTCGATGATCCAATTTTAATGGAAGGAAAAATTTTTAGGCAAGGTAATTCATTTTTAAAAAGTAAGTTATTAATATGTTTATGAGCTTCCGACGTGTTTTTTACTTTTTCTGACATAGTTAAACATTTTTAAATTCACGGTCCTAATTACTCTTCCCTTCCTTGTTTTTTAAAAAGTGGAGACCATATGTAAAAGTACAGCAGAAAAAGAAGTTCTGACCTGAAAAAGCACATGCTTTTCCTGTATAACTTTTAAAACATTAAAGAAAAATAAATTTAAAATATGTTTTTAATATTTGATATATTTAATTTAATTATAAAATGTGGAAATTTTCCTACTCATTATTTTTTTAAATTCAAATCTTAAAAGTAACTCTCATTGCTTGCGAACTGAGCCAGAAGTACATTTTATGAAAAGAACTTGTAATACCAGAAAGCAGTTTTTAATAAAAATAAGTGTAAGATGCAAATACAAATAATTGGTTTTGGCCATGTACATGACTTCTAAACAAATGTTTACTTTTTCATAAGCAAGCAGAAGAACAATTTCACATTAGGTTACAAAATATTAATAGTGAACTGCCGTCATGTGAAAATCCGTAACCCGTTGAATTTATTCATACTCTGGAGGGAATATGTGAGACAGAAAATATTGTCTTTCATTTGCAGTCACTTGATTTAAACTGCTCCATTGCAAAACTTGTGTTACTTGGAGAAGAAAAAAAAGACGTATGTCGTTGCCGCCAACAACAACAACAAAAAAAAGGCATGAACAAATATTTTTGTTTACGACTGATAGAAAACTCATGTATACTTAAAAAAAAAAAAAAAAAAAAAAACGGCCGAATTGATCCAAGCTAGTAAGAAGCTCGTTTTTAACCGTTTAATACTTATTTACATGATTTGGATTTTTATGTTACAAAACTATTTGCAAGTAAAATCGCAATCTTGAACTCGCTTCATACATAATAATACTGCAAGCTGTTCAATTTTTACAGTTTTTCATTTCCTCTCCACCTTTGCCACTCAGTTTAAAGGAGAATACATTAAATTACTCTGATTCTATGGCAACCTAAGACCACGGAGTTGGCCAGTAACCATGGCAACCAGGCACAACATTCTCCCTACTTCAGTCTTATAACTCTAAGAAGAAAACTCAACAAAATTTAGATATCGAATAAAAATGAAAAATACTAAACATTTCATAAACACAAAATTCAAATATTCAAAACTAAAACAGAGAGTACATATACAATAAACAATAATGAGATGCAAACTTTTCAAATTAAGAGGCCAGAAAATGTTTAATAGGTAAACGAGTCTATGTCAAGTTCAAGTTATTGTCCGGAGTACTTGTGCTTTCTGTGACCTCTAAAGGATGCAGTCTTTGAATAGGTCTGAGTAAAGTTTCTTCCGACGTTCCGAACTTCACTAATTGGACACGTCCATCTCTTACCGGGAAAAGTTTCACTCTTATCAATGAAGTCGCTTTTTATACCTCCCTACCAATTAAGAGTACGTCCCCAACTTTGATTCGGTCAAGTTTCTTAGGGATGGAGGACCTCAAAAATCCCAAATACTCAGCTCGAAATCTTTTATGTTTCTCTCAGTCTCTGAACACATCTATACCTTTAGATATGTTCAGAGATTTACTATACATTCATTTACGAAGAAAAAGAAACTGATGCTTTAGTTCAGTGTTGCACTGCCTCTTGTCCGTGGACCAATGCCGGTTCACGTCTATCAAATTCCTTTAAAAAATAATCAACAACAAATATCGTTCTAATTTAAAATAATATTTGTAAAGCTCTTAATCTGATGAACAAAATACCTGCTTAACTAACTTTTATTATTTCTGTCTGGTAACTAACTTTCATTATTTTATTATTTCTGTTGGTAAGCTAATTCTTTTTCCTATTTTTGATGGTCCGCAGATGTAAAAAAGGTTGGGAAACACAGCTTTAGTTACATAGAAATATCACTTTTTTTTGTCATTCTGACGTGATGCATCTCGCATCTTTCGCATCGCACATAATAAGAGAGAATTCTTTTGAAATACACAAAAGGATTGGCGATTCCATTTTGAGCCACAGCGAACAAACAATTAACGTATGAATTCAATGGTATTTGAGAAATAGCGTTCAAATAGGTAGTTTAGTAAATTATTCAGAAGATACTCGAAGTAGAAAGTGAAGAAGGCGACAGAGTGGTTGTCTATAGTTCTCGAACACTTTATGATGCTAAAATTGGCTACCCACTATTTCGATCATCATCTATTCAGTTTGACTTATTTATAGCAAATACAATGATTGACACATATGGTGACAGCATTTTAAATGTAGATTTTTCCAGAAGACGTATTCGCATCAAAACGCTCTGATCAAACGAATGTTCACAAATAAATATAAAGTTCATATCTACTTATTAAGCCGTTTATACGACAGAAATTGTTCTTTAGCAATTGGAAAAGCTGAAATTAGCAAATGATATCACCCGACTTCGTAAACTCCATTGATTTCCGATACATATTAAAGTCTGATGCATTTACATTTTGATCCATCGTAAATGTTCATGTTTTTCAAGTTTCGATGGCTCATAAATGGTGCTGCTTCTCGAATTCAGATCATTGGAAATCGATGTAATGGTACTTTTAAAATATTGCATTTTTATTCTGTGTATGAAGTACAAGAGAATTCATTTGCTGCTGATCGTTCAGACTACTATAGCACAGTTGATCGTACTTAAGAGTCAAAATGTAACAGTTTGTTTTTGGATGGGAAAATACGCTTACGGTTGCTATTGCAGTTTGGTTGTAAACTATTGTGGCTATTGAGGAGGAAACGTAATGATTTAGTTTCTGGTCTATCTGATTATCTTAACCCATTTGTGCCTGAATATTTTTGCGACTTTCTTCGATTTTTACCGATAACAGAAATAATAGATAAATTTCTTATGTCAAATTCTTTAACAAGGAACGATTTTTTTTTTAAATCATTATGCATAAAAATCGAAATATCAACATCCTACTTGGTCATGTTAAAATATTTCGTAGAGTTGAGGCTCAATACTCATGAATAAAGGCTAGGAAAAATAAATAACGTTTTCGACTAATAGCTAAAATGCCGTTCCAAAAAAGGGACACTAGGCATAAATGGGTTAATGGCGTGTGTTAAGACTGTCACTTTTGAATAACTCCAGTTACTCGGGAAAAACTCAACCCGTTCATGATGTCCGATTTGATCTACTAGAGGAAATAAATAAGGTGTCCAGGCTTCCAAGCTGAGTAACTCGAGTATTACTCGAACTCTCCAAACATTTTCCTTTGGGAAGTTGAGGAGAGAAATCACATGACCTTTACATGTTGCTTTCGCTCGCTCCCATTCGCTCCCTTGGATAGTGAATACGTGCTGTCATTTTTTTTTTCTTATCAACTACTTAATACGGTCCACGATATCAGTCTCACTGAGTAGCTCGTGTTTTACTTGAAATTTACGCTAAAATTACTCGTAAGTAGCAGTCTGAACACACTATTCACTTTACCAGGGTAAACACCCATGGTAAAGTGAATGAATTGCGACTATTGAGCATTAAAAAGTATTTGCCAAGTTATATACTAGTTTAAATCTTTGACTCGGAGGCGCCAGGGTAATTTAGGTATTTCTGGGACGGGTCTCACGCAGGAAAAGTGGGGGGGAAATTTACGGCTGCGTCTGAATTTATTTCTTTTTTCGAAATTTAATGTTTCGAGAAACGGGTGATGATGCAAGTGATGATCTGCAGTGAAAATATTTTAAGTTAGTGGGAATGAAGATAAAGATGGTAATACTGGTGGTGTAGGAGGTGATAGTATGACAGGTGATGATGAAAATGGTAGTGAAACTGTTGAGTATGTATGTGGTGGAGATGGTGGTGTGACACTATATGAACCAAACATATCGAGGAAAAAACGGGTGAAAGTGTGACTGGTGAAATAATATGTATTGCTTAGTCTGTAAATGGGCTGAAGGTACTTTTGGCTGTTTAGTAGGATGCGATAAATGATATATCACTGGTGTCAACTATAGGTGGAGAACTTAAATTTAGACTATTGTACCTGACTCCTCCTGTTTAACCACTGGTTCTCCCGAGATGACATTGGGGTCCTAATAAATGCAGAATGCTTGAAAGTTTTATTATAAAGAAACACAGCGCAGAAAATGTGCCAAAGATTAGCAGAAATGCCATACTTTGAAAAGTTCTAATATAGACAGAAAAAAATTGTTGAAATGACATTACTTTAGACTGTTTTGAATAATGTAATGAATATTGCAGTTTGATTGCTGAATTATTTTCTTTTCCATTGTTAAAGTAACAAAGAGATAATGGATAGATATATTGTTTTTTTAATTGCTATAAATAAATATAGTATTTTTGGCGACGGATTTGGCGACCTTGGCGACAAATGGTGGCTTCTAGAAAATTCATGTCTCGAGACTTTTCAATTTGATAAGATTGTTACAGAGGTTTCTCGGCAACTCTGGTGACGTCATCATCTCTATAAAAACGCTAGGATTTCTCTCCGGAGAGTTCAGTTGAGTGATAGACTTTGAAGCGCACGGTTGATTCTGTGAAATGAATAGCTATATTGTTGTGCTTATTTATGATTTTAGTTAGCGTATGTTAAAGTTTCTTGTATTATTTTGAGCTATTGAGCTGCGAGCCGTGAAATAAAGTGTTATTTTTGTTTACTGTGCTGATTGGACTGCTCTAAAATACACCCACTTGGCTATTTCCGTAACAGTATAGATATATAGTATATGGGAATGAGAGAGTACATTTACAGAACTGTTAGAGCAATTTTGAGGCCATATAATTGATGTTTCAAAAATTAACGCTATTTTTGTACGATCAAGCTGATAGGCATTTATCTGGACAATTACTCTACATCGTTATTTTCATTATAGAAGAGTATTTTTTAATTTCCAGGCGTAGTGACCAGGCGTTTTTAAGGGACTTTCTGCAAATTGAAAAACGCTATTTGGTGGTTCCGAACTTTGCCACCGAACTTTTTGGTGGTCGCCTTTCATTCATTTTGCTCAAGAGAGTTAAAAGAAATAAACATTATTATCAATAATCATTAAACATTATTATAAAACATCAAGGAAAATATTTTTTTCCATCTCTCTTAAAGTTTTTTGTAGTAAGAATATCAAGGGTAGAAATTAGAATATTTAGTCAGTGGTCCAAATGACCCGTGAGTTCATAAGTTCCATGGTTCGTACACATGATTTAAAGGAAAAATGCGAAACGACTGCTCACGATTTTGAAAAATCTTTTTAATTTTTAATGTTTGCAGGAGTGAGAGGCTGCTCTCTGCTCTTCTGACTACAAGCAAGAATGTTAATCAGCTGCGGTCGAACTTGAAGAATGGTTTCATGATTGAAAATTTATTTTGTTTGAATTCCATGTAAAAACTTTTAAAATTACTTTTTTGCTGACCCAATATTATCACTGTGTTTGTTACTTCACTTTCTTCATTTAATATTATCATCTGCAATGTGCAATATTATTATAAGGTTTTTGGCGGAATTTTAATTTGTATTCAGATGAAAATTTAGACAGAAAAACGTGATTTTGAATGTTTTTTTTTTAATGTTTGATAAAGTATGGGGAAGTCTAAAGACTCAATGTTTCTAATATTAAAAAAGGTCAAATTCATGCCTCGAATATTGAGGATGTTAGTTTTTCAGAAATAGGACTTTGTATTAGAAGACATACATCTACTGCATCTAATTCTATACCTGGAAAATATTTTATTTGGGGGAATATGGTAGCGGACGCAACAATAGATGCTTTACAGAATTACCATCAAACTGTAAAAACCTCTAATTTATTTACTTCAAAATTTGATATTTTTTAATACCGCTACCTTTTACTGTGTTTTTGCGCAGAAGAAATCTAATTTACGCTTATTTTAAGCAGTTTTCAAAAAACTGTCACTTAGTAAATTTATATATGGTCCTTTAACTCATGAAAATAACACATTTTATTTAATATAAATTAAACTACCGAACGTAAAAATTTGAAATTTATCACAGACAAGTAATATTACTTTCTGCGTCTATTTCCATTGAAATTAGGCTATGTTTCTATTCATAATTTTTTTAATATTAATTTAATAATTCATAATTCATATTAATATTTTATTTAAGATCATAATAACATTAAATTATGTTTGGTTCTAATAGTACGAATAAAAATCAGCTTCTTATTGTCAATATTATATGAGATATGCTTTAAAGTATGAAAAAATACTTTTAATAGTTCAAATTTATTGAAAATGGGTATCCACTGTTAAAATGAGCTAAATTTTTGAAATATGAAGTGAAATCTAAGGGTTGCTATTGGAAAAAAAAAGTTGGTGTGAATTTTAATATATAGATGCCCCCTTATGCAATTTTTATGCATAGCAAATTAAAGTGTACGTCAATCGAAAACGATTGGTATCTGTAACTTTGCTGTTCGACGATCGACGGCCTAAAAAAAGTACAAATGGGACTTTTCTTTTCCGCAGCTGTACAATGCTACTACTGTGTCTTAATCTGTACTGTGGTAAATTACACAAGAAACTCATTTACATAAAATAGTTATTTTTTTCTGTTTATTAATATATAAATTATTAATATATAAATTTCCCGTATTCTTTAAATAAATGTTCTTTAGATGCACAGTCTTTTAGAAACTACATATAAGTAAAAATTGTAAGTTTAATGAGATTTTTCTAAGCGAAATAGAAAATAAAATATTCTTTTTCACATAAACGCTCTTGTTACTAATATTTTGGTGAAACAAAAATTAAAATGTACATTTACATATTTATCAAGTTTATTTACAGCTCCGGACGTTTTGATCTTGGCCCATAGAACAATCTGATATTTTAATTCATTTAAAAATAAATTGCAAAAAGAACAATAATTTATGGTGTACTGTTTTAAACAGATTACGATATTTCAGACGAATCTGCACACTTTCATATAACACTTGAACACTGTTTTCGAATACAGTAATGTTACAGTATATGCAGTTGCAAATTTATCTGAGAAGGTAAATAATACGGATCTGCAAATATGAGTTTATACGTGTTATGAGTAATTGAATTTTTATTATGTCTTTCAACATTTACTTAGACTAAATTCGCAAAACAGTTTACCATATTCAAAATCTACGTTTCGAATATAATGGAATGGACATAAAAATCGCTAGTTTCAGTACAGTTCAGTAGACGTTTCAGTATAGTTTGCCAAAGTGCATTTTATTAATACATATGTTCGATCTATTCTTTCGGATACAATTTTACAAACATTCACAAATCATTTGTAGTGAAAGACCTTTTATTACTCAATACAATAAATACTGCTGGAGTCTTAAAAATCAAGAAAAATCTCATTCGATTTTATTATTTATTTAAATCTATTCTTTTTCCCCCTCCAAAAATAGTTAAAAAACAATTTTATGTATTTATTTATTTAATATTTGTCCATTTACATCTTATCCGTTCATTTACCATTGTTTGTTTCATTAATTTGGGAAATCTGATCGGGGGATGGGAATGTACTCGAAACTAAAGCAAGAAATTTGATTCAAATTAAATTTTTCCCTAGCTACACAAGATCAAATTTACAATCAAGGAATACGGAAGTAGGCGTATAGATTTTTCTAACAATGCACTTAAAAATAAAGTTAAATAAAGGGAAATTTTTATCGCACCTGACATTCATCTTTTCACATTCCTTCTGTACACTCTTTTCTGATGAGCACGCCACTAAACTTTCCTTCGTTAAACGAGTTTGCTTTACAACTTCAAGTAAAGTTTTTATTGCCTTCTCTCTATAAGCATATGCTCTTGAGTAAACCGGGACTCTTTAGAAACTTCCGAATTTTTAGATAAAAGAAATACTAGTTGTCTAGTTGTGTTGTTTAGAAGTTCGCCTTGTTTTATCGTGTCTTTTCAACTGCACCTTTACAAGTTTTCCTTTATATTTTGTTTCGACAGCAAATATTTTGTTGCAGTATCAGTGTTGGGTTGCTTTTTATGACTGTTTCGTGAACACTCCAAGTTTAGAAATTTTATAACCTCCAAAGCTCTCCGCACCCCATTTCCGATTTTTTTCTTTGTTTTCGGATTTTTTTTAATCTTTCATTTTGCAGGATTGTATTTGAAACAGTAAATTGTGTTTCGATTCGAAGTTAATTTGCGTTATTTGTTTAAGCAACATAAATTAGTTATTGGATTGATATTATCTTTTAAAAAATGCAAGTTTTAAAAGTTTAAAAACATGGCATGCTTTGAAATTCGTCTAATTTTTAAAACTTTTGTATGAATAATTTGCCCATTATCAGTTTGTTCTTAAATTTCTTTTGTTTACTGAGTTGTATTCAGTAATTTTCAGTTACATAAAAATGTAAATTTATGTATTAATGTGTAAATTATAATTCATTTATATTCAAGCAAGAAAAAAAGTAAACGAATATAAAAATGTAAAACGGTATTAAATTATTTAAAAGTAATCCTAGTCTAAATTTAAAGTGCAGTTGTTAAATAACACCGTTTTAATCTAAAGCAAAGTAAGAATTTAGACCTGAAAACTATTACAAATTTTCAAACTTAAAATTGCTTTCATTGTTAAATAGCTATGAGGTAAAATTTTGGCTTACAAAAGTATTTTCAAAGTCTCAGTTATGTCTATGAAAGTTCGAATATTTGAAAATGCAAAAAAAAATGGGTTTAAATACGGATTTTCTGTTTGAATGTGAAAACAATTTAAGTATGTTATAGTTAACGCACAAATGTACACAGTACACATAGTCGTTTTACTTTTTTTTTTTTAGTTTTTATAGCACCTTAGCACCAAAGATAAAATAACAGAAAGTTAGCAGCGAGAAAACGATGGCATGAACATCTTAAACTATGCGATTTTTACAGACATTAGGTTTATCATTTTCCAAAGAAGACAAGTTTTTTCTAAAGCTTAGAATGATTTGTATAAAAGCTCATAACGTTACCAGACTAGCATCTTGACATAAAAAAAAAATTTGTTCGTTAAAATAAAGGCATTTCCCTCCCTAAACTCTTATTCTGTTGAGTCGTGTAGTGAAGTAATGAATAAATTAATTAATTAATAAGTAAGTAAATAAATAAATAAACGGAGAAAAAAAAATTAATACGGATAACAACTTTTTGTGAGATTGTTAGCCATAGTTCTGAATTTCAGAGTGTTATCAACAGGTTTATTTGAAACAAAAATAGAAAAAAATAACTTTGTTTTATTTATATTTTGCTTTGAGAATAACTTGCGAGGCTTATTTTATTTGCATTGATTCTTTTCATTGATATGAAACCAGTAACTTCAATATTGTTTGATATGCAATAAATGATGTATTAATAATAATTTTTAAATATGTGTTATAAAATAAATTAAAGGTTCTGGGGATTCAGCATTTTAGCAGTTAAACAGTATTCTATTTGTTCTTCTTTTGAAACCTTCTATCTAAAATTCTAAAAAATCACAAATAAATTATTTAAAATTTTAAAATATCCATAAATTCATGTTACAAAAGAGAAATGTAAAATAAATAAAGCAACTCAATCAATATAATTTTTAATTTACCCAGAAAAATTACTCATTTTTTATCTCTTTCATATTTATGTTATAAGCTCATCAGAAATTAATATTTAAATACTTGCTCCATAAATATAATACATATATCTCACAATGAAAGAAATTTCCAATATTATTAAAAGCAAATTTGACATTTCAAATTTTTAAATTGTTTCAATAGTGCAAAAGTAAAATATAATAAAAATAAGTTACTCTGAATACCTTTTATCTTTACTTTGAATACATTTTTCTATCCTTTCAAATGAATTAGTGAATCGATAAGAAAAGACATGCTTGCATTTGAAATGAAAAAGAAACTTCTAGATTTAAAATTCCTACCAATTATTTTCTATGAAAACAAAAATATATTCATTTTATATTATATTTAAAATTTTATAAAATAAATGTTTTTATTCTGTGAAAAGTCATCAATTCAGGTTTCCTGAGAATGTAAATGTTGTAATGAAACATGGAAAAAAGAAAGTAGCATAACATACATTTTTTTACTTAAAAAAAAAACAGAAATCTTTAAAATACAATTTCAAATTCTTTAATTCCAGTGTATTGTTTTTGTCGGTGACTTTATGTTTATATTTTATATCAACATTTTGACATTGAAGAAAGACCGGTCTAACAATCGAACTAGGTAGTATTAGGTTGGTTTAAGTTAGAGATATTCAGCGTCTTATGCCAGATATTTGTTTGTGTTGTTACGGCAACGCTACGCACAGGCGATCTGACTAGGATGGCGGTGCCTTGGTCGGCGGGCTTTCTAAAGGTTTCTAACGCTTACTCACGTTACATGCTGAGGAACATAGAGGAACCTTCACACTTCAGCCGTCTACCATTTTGAGTGTCTTATCCACTCGGCCATGGTATGGCCTCTTATGCCAAAAGTAAAGCCTCATCAATAAAATAAGTTTGATCTGCGGGCCACGCATCTCTCAAAGAAGTAGCTTAGTCAGAAAATCTGGAACTTCAACAAACGTGCGTCTATTTTTATGTACTTTATTTAGAAACGTAGAATTAACATTTTTGAATTCTAAACTGTTATCCATTATTATGTTTATTATCTTATTAATCTAATATATAAAATTCTCCTGTCACAGTGTTAGTCACCTAACTCCTCCGAAACCACTCGACCAATTTTAATGAAATTTTCTATGTATATTCGTAAGATCTGAGAATAGGTTTTTAACTATGTCTCATACCCCTAAGTCATAAGGGCGGTCCACCCCAAAATGTTTAGCCCCAGAGTGCTATTCATTTCAATCAGGATTTCTGTGTAGACATTAGCGTGTCGAGTCACTTTTCAAATGTGTTTGCCAGATAATGTGGAGAGGGGGGGGGTTAATAAAATGTTGAAAGTCGCACAAGGTTTGCAATTTTTGATAATGGATCGCTAAATATGGTGCCAAAACGTGGCAATTTATTATAAATATATTTCGCGTATAGTTAGAAAACGCCTGGCGTATATTGTAAAAGAGTTTTATTAGGGGATTTTAATATAGATTTCTATTCCCAAGAAGTGCTCTGTGGAACAAGAAAGGAAAACACGGTACACTCGTGGATTATGATGCCCATTCCAAACAGCATTTAAAATGTCTTTGCGGTATAGTTGGAATATGCCTACAGGAAGAATATGCCTGGCGAAGATTGTAAAACAGTTTCAGTAGGCGATTTTAAGATAGATTTCGATTCCAAAGATGTGTTGTAGGCACAAGAAAGAGTTGATTCCTATTTTAATGCCCCCACTCTCGCCAACCTAAAAAATCCTCGTACTTTGGCGAGCTTTGCAGTCATGGGTCTCTGGGAGTTATGCACAAGTTTCAATGGTACTTACGTATTATCCCGGCGGTCTGCCAAGACAAGCAATTTTTCACCAAGATAAATGCCGGGCACATGAAATTGTTGATGGTTTGGAATACGATTGGCAACGCATTTAAAATCTACGAAAAAGTAGTTTGGCGGAAGTGACCGCCGGGATAATACGTAAGTACCGTTTCAACGCACCCCAAAGAACTAGGTGATAACTAAAGTAAACAAACTAGCGATAAACGCGCCAGTTAAGGAATTTGAAGACATTTAATTATTAAAACTACATTAATTGGTAATCCAAAATAAATAAAAATGTAACGGTATGCTGTACTTACATGTTGTTCCAAATCACCATTTTAATTCTAAATTACGATTTCTACATAAATGCAAAAAAAACGTCATGGTAACTGCATATGTTTAATCATCGCCTCCTTGGCGAGAGTCGAGGCGTTAAAGTAGGAAACAATATATAAAACGGTGAAGTATAGTTGTGATATACTTGGCGAAGACTGTAAAATAGTTTTAGTAGGCGATTTTAAGATAGATTTCGATTCCAAAGATGGGTTTTATAAAATAAGGAAGAAAAATACAGCACAGTCATGAATAATGATAACACTTTCCAACTTAATAGAATAAGGACGAAAAATAGGGACGACGCATAAATTATGATACGATTTTAATATATAGCACTATAGTGCGTATTTAAAATCTGAAAGTGTTTCAGATTTTTATCCTTTTTTTTTTGGGGGGGGGGGCAAAATTTTTTATGGAATGACTATCAATAAGTCTCAAGGCCAAACTATGTCTGTTTGTGGATTAGATTTGAGCACGCCATGTTTTTCACACGGACAGTTATACGTGGCATGCTCTCGAGTGAGCAAACCATACAGTGAGCATCCAGTTTGTTTGTGTTATCTAAAGATGGGATAACAAAAAATATTGTATACTCTATTGCGTTAAGGGATTGATATTATTTTTTAGTAAAATTATTGTAATTAGCGATATATATAAATTTAAAGAATAAATTACAATGAATTAAAAATATATGTTTGGTATTGTGTTATTTTTATATTCCAGCAACGTTCACAGCGCTCCATGCCTCTTCCACTCATATACCACATCCTCACAAGCTTACAATAAGTTAGTCATTTCTTTCTACTAAAATAATCCTAGGAATAATTTATATGGCAAAACAACGTTTGCCGGGTCAGCTAGTAATATATATAATTCTTCAACTCAGACTTCTGTGAAATTTTCGCATAAAGTACATAATACGCATTGCCTGAAACGGGGATCTTCCATGTATCACTAAAAGTTCGTATTATATTATATTCAGAAAAGTGAAAATAAGTTTCTGTATGTTTAACTGTTAATTAAAAATACAGATTCTGTTTGATCATGAAACATTATTTAATATGTATCAAACAACATTTCAAAATACAATCCATTAAAAAGCAGAATACTGATCAGTATTAAATCAGACTGATTCTGGAAATTTGAAATACATTTTTGATTTGGAGACTAGTTAAATACATGTAAGAAATATTCAGCATTCCTTAAACCTACCTTCATAAATTTAATTAAAATATTCCGTAAACTGAACCTTATATTTAAAAAGAAAAAAAAATGTATCACGTCCTTCCTTTACAGATGCTGAAGTTTTAATTTAATACTTTATAATATTTCAGTCAGTAATTTGTTGTGAAATAATTTCGAAAAATATTCGAAATCCTACATCATTCCTTCTTTATTTTATTTGGAACTATTTCATTAAAATGAAGAGAAATGGTATTTTAGAAGATGGGTATCTAATAATTCAAAGCAACTCTGAGTATGCAAAATTATTCGAGGCGTATTAGATGTCTAAAGAAACCGATTTATGTATTTTCAAGATTTTTCTTTTAAATGTTTTCAAGATTTATCAAGTTAATACAAAGCTTTCTATAAAAAATAGTTCGATTCGTCTGAAACAGATGTTCTTATTTAAAATAATTAAAACCTTATAAAATAGCACACATAAAAGTTACTTATCAAGCTGAACACTTGTTTCGACCGAATAAATTTTGATCTTCATCAGTAGCAGTCGAACAGTCGAAGTCCATACACAAACTGGAACAAGGGACTGGATTGAAAAATATTGAAAGATTGAAAGATCGAGATGATCGAAATGTTTTCAATCGGAACAAGTGTTTATCTCGCTAAGTAATTTTTACGTGTGTTCTTTTAATTATATTATCTTTTAAACACCAGTTTCTTTTGAGTGTTTTTTGTTAGAGGTTCTGATTGTTGAAACATAAGTTTTTGAAAGAATGCTTCTAATACACAAATAATTAACACAGATTCCTTTTACGATAAAAGAAAGTATTTCTTTCGTTATATTGCATGTATTTTTTGATTCGTAAATTCGGGGAAGTATTGCAGGATATTTTAGAATTCAGTTAGTTTATTAAATAACTTAAAATCTCAATATATGCGTTCAACTATGATATTTCAAAACTCACAATGAATAGTGCTCTAACGACAACGATAAAATCAAATACTTAAAATTCTTATTTGCTTTAACCCTCTATTCCAAAGCTGTATATGCAACGTCAGCTGCATATGCAAGTTTGACAACTAGGTAGGGCCATACGGGGAATTATGGGTCAAAAAACAACAAATTAAATTAAAGATAAAACGACTTAATTTGTCATTAAGTAAGCTTAAATAATTTAGACATTAGTCAAATAATCACTTTACCTAAAATTGAATTATTATTTATTTTATTTAAATGATTAAGTGACCAGGAATTAACACGGATTTGGGCAGTTATGGATCACTTATGGGGTAAATATAGGTCACCCCTTTGATATATTAATGCATATCAAAAGTAAATAAATACTCTAAATTATTTAATTTTTCTTTAGCACTGAAATAGATTTTTTTTTATTTATCTAACGTGTTGTAAGACAAAAAAATACTTAAATAATAAGATTATTTTTAAGAGCCTGTAACAATCTGTTTTCGCTCTAAGCCCACGATTCCGGACAGAATTTCTTGTAGCGTTTGTATACTATGTTTGTTACTATCAGCAACAAATGAATTATTTCCATTTAAATTAACAGGCCTGTAGAATATGGACTGGTTTGAAGTTAATTCCGAAACATCTTGTTTGTGACAGCGAAAATTTTTGGCACCCTGTTTCAGAAATACCATTTCTACTTTTTCCTTGTCCAAAATTTTAGTTATTTTCTAATTGTAGAATGGGTAATTATCATAATACACAGAAAAATATTACTGATCTTCAAGTACTGTATGAATTTCTTGTAGCACCTTCTTATCATCTTCTAAGGAGGAATTTTTTTGCAAATTTTCTATTGCAGCTTCTTCAATCTTATTTTTATTGTCATTAGTCGGTTCTTATTACTAAACAGTTCCAAATTAGCTTGTTTTGCATTGTTCTTCTTGGGGTGATTTTACTTTTTTGTAATCAAGATTTCTCTTGATGTCTACATTTTCATGCTTTGGAGTTTCCTTTTTCTTCTTTTCATTTGATTTCTCTTCAATTTTTTTATCTTTTGCAATTACTAGGTACAAGAAAGTTTTATTTGTTATAACTGCCTAATATGTATTTATTTGTCTTCTTTTTTAGGAATTCAATACTCGAGATGTGCTCCTTAATTACTGATTTTGTATCTTTTCAGAGCTGGAATTGATTTGTGAGCCAGAATGGTGTGAAATTACAGTTAAAGTATAATATAATATTACAGAAAAGTATGACAGTTATAGTAAATACTAATATTATTTTACATTATTGTACATTAAATAAAAAATACACCTAAAATATCAGAAAATATCACTGACCAAGAATTACCCCACTAACTAAGTATTACCCCCCAGTAAACAAGGGGGTAAATGAGCATACTTTAAAAATTAATTTTTTAAATAATGAAAAAAAAGTATATGTACGTATGAAAAGCCCAGACCATTTGCAATTAAAAAACTGCAATTAAAAAACACCACCAACAAAATTGTTTTTACTTCCTTGTATGTAGTATAAGGAAGTAATGTGATCCCGAAAAATTTTGGGGGCCAAATTTCGACATAAAAACCGATTTTGACTACCTCTAAATTTAATTAAAAAAATTTATTCGATGCATCTCATCGTAGGCTAGCATGCACGATCATATTAACGCGTCTGCAACTCATTTTGACCAGTGGCGAGTCTACTGTGGCCAGTTTTTCCATGCCGTCTGTACGTACGTACGTATGTACGTACGTACGTACGTATGTATGTAACTCGCATATCTCAAAAACTATTGGTCGTAGAATGTTGAGATTTGATATTTAAGATTGTTCTATGATCTAGTTGTGCACCTCCCCTTTTGGTGGCAATCGAATGGATAGTTTATGTACAGGACCGCCCAAAAGATTCGAAATACATTACGCTCTATGGGCCGAAATTCATTAAACTCGCCTAACTCAAAAGCTATTAGGCGTAGAATGTCGAAACTTCATATTTTGGATAGTTGTAACATCTAGTTGTGCACCTCCCCTTTTGGTTCCATTCGACTAGATAGTTTATCTACAGGACTGCCCAAAACATTCGAAATACATTACACTCAATGGGCCGAAATTCATTAAACTCGCATATCTCAAAAACTGTTAGGCGTTGAATGTTGAAACTTTATATTTAGGATTGTTGTAACATCTAGTTGTGCACCTCCCCTTTCGGTTCCATTCGACTGAATAGTTTATCTACAGGACCGCCCAAAAGATTCGAAATACATTACGCTCTATGGGCCGAAATTCATCAAAGCGTTTTTTAGAGGTATTGGGCTATTTCAAACGACTCAGAAGTGATATATGCTGTAAAGAGTTAGAAAATGAATTTCTCCATTAATAAAAGTGTCTTTTTCATTTATAGTTCTGCTACAGGAACACTCAAAAGATTTCCAATACATTACGATCAATAGCAATTTTAGGGGCATTCATCCATTTCAAGCACAATACCGTCCTACCACATAAGTTAGGTAATGGTCCGACCACGGTCACGTGCCTCCCTCAAGAACTATGCCAAAAGTCGCCAAGCTTGGCGACTTTTGGCGTATGTGTGTGCATATTTAACTCTCAAATCTCAAAAACTATTATGAAATTTCATATATAAGAATGTTGTAACATCTAGTTGTGCATCCCGATTTTTGGTTCCAATCTACTGGAGAGTTTATTTACAGGACCACCGAAAAGAATTTCAGTACCTTAATGTCTATGGACATCTTCAATATAATACAACTGTAGACAGTCATTGTTTGGTACATGCCCAAAATCTCGCCGTCTGTCCTCGACCTTGGCGAGTTTTGGCGAAATATCGCCAAATTTGGCGATAGTCAGTCATTTGGTCCATGCCCAAAGTATCGCCATTTGTCATCGTTCTTGGCGAGTTTTGGCGAAATATCGCCAAGTTTGGCGATAATCTGTCATTGTTTGGTTTATGGTTAAAATCTCGCCAAATGTCGTCGACGTTGACGAGTTTCGCCGAAATATCGCCAAATTTGGCGCCAAAACTTATTTCCTATTTTGTATAACTCTAAAACTTTAACCCGTAGATTTTTTAACTTTATATTTAGAACTATTGTAATACCTAACTGTTTTCAATATCTTTTTTGACAGCAATCGACTGAGAATTTATTTACATGGTGAGCCAAATGACTTTGAATACATTGAGGTGTATAGATGCATTCAATTCATTGAAAGTCTGCGGTCAATGACTACTTTGGCTATCCCCAAAATCTCGCTGACTATCTCAAGTTTGTCGGCTTTTGGTGAAATATCGCCAAATAAAGTGTCAGAAGGAAATCTTTCGAATTGAACTCAGCTTGGCGATATCGAAATATTTGGCTAGAAACTATTATTGATATATACTATTGATATATACTACTACTACTATTGATATATACTATATACCTTACTATTATTGATATTTTATCTCTTTCAAACAAATAAATTTAGAGGAAGTCCGTCGAAAATATTTTTGATCTAAAGGACGTGCAAGGAAGTCATGTGTTGGACACATCAGATTTTTTTCAAAAATGTTTCACTGACATGAATCTTAAAAAAATCATGATTTTCAGAGACAATCTTGTTGGTGGCAAAGTTGGTGACCATTATTTGTCTCGAGAAAAAGTGTCACCCATAATTTCCCCATGTGACCCTATCTGATTTTGCCAATTTTAACAGAATTTGCTAGTGTTGGAGGGAGCCCCCCCCTTTCCTACCTTTTAGCCAGGACCCTAATTCCTATCATGCATCATACGGAATTCAAGAATTCTGTATGATGCATGATAGGAACTAGGTCAAGGCTAGGCAAGGTGTAATAAACAATCTCAAATTGCATGAAATCATTAACAAATGCGTAAAAATATTCTTGAGAACCAGCATTTAAGTCAGAAGACGCATTGTAGCAAAAGGAACACATCTGAAATGTATTAAGTAAAAGCCTTTTCATCGCTATTCAGAGCGACGATGTTGGATGTTAGGATTTTTAGATTGAGGACTTGTAGACTTCTCCTCAATTTAGAAGCTATGCGATAGGAGAGGAATTTTTTTTATTCGTAATACTAGAATCATCGTGGCAGGAATATTTGTTAGTTATCATTAAAGGTACTCAAAAACTATTGCGCTCAGTTATATTGCGTAAGATCTCATACATCAAATGGCATCACTTACTCCTGGTCTCATAGGCAGTGAACAGAACATTTCTAGACAAAAATTATGTGGTCAGTTTTATTGCGCAAGATGCGTCATGCATCAGAAAGTAATGCATCAGGCAGACATGCATCAGGGATTGTCATGCATCAAGCGTCAATGTCTACTACTTTGGACTCGTAGGCAATGAGCAGGAACTGAAACTCGTATTAAAAATAAACTTTTGAGTTAATAAAAGTCTCCGCTTGCACCGCAAATAATACAATTCGTTCTGTTGATGAGTAAATCAAGGCTGTACCCAGGGATGTGGACCAAGGGGTCCTGAAATATAAAATTTTGTTTACAAAATAATGATGATGAAGTCTTTTTGAAGTCTTTTTGTGAAAAATCCAGCCTTCTTCAATGTTTGGTCCCTCTCTGAAATTCTTTTCTTTGTACGGACCTTGCTTACGTAGTACTTTTTTCAATACTTTAGGGGAATGTAAGCATTTAAATTTTTTAAATCTTAGTCATAACGCTCCTTAGAGACATCAGTTTTAGATATTTTAATGTAATTTATAAGAGTAAACTTTCAATATTATTGTTCAATAATTTTTTATAACTAAAACATGCTTACTAGTCTTCACGAATTCGAGTTTGTGAGTCCTGGACTTTCTCTATTCATTCATACAAACTCTTAATATAAAAAATAATTTTTATTATTATTTAAGCTTCAGTGCAATGAATTATGTGACATTATTGTGCAGAATTAATTAATTTTCACTTCGAGAAGTTCATTAAATTAATTTTAGAACATAAAAAAGAACTTCTATTTCCAGTGTACATTCCCAATTGCTTGTGTTTTCTAAAGCAAATACAGAAAAGAAAATTAATTTTGTCTCCAGTCACCATATAAAGCTGATAAGACTAGAGAATATAGTGCTTCGATTTTATCCTCGATTAAAAATTTTAAATTAAACTTATTTTAATATTTTTTTTCCATATTTATTTACTTTTTCGGTCTGAATAAAAGTATGGATAAGTACTGATATTCGTGAAATAAATCAAACATTTATTTTTCTCCGGCAAAGCTATTTTTCATTAAAGATGAATTGAATTTACGGTAAAATTTAAAAAATTCATATTGACAAAAAAGAAACTAATTTGCTTTACCATTTATTAATCTTCCGTCTATGAATATATATCACATTGATCATGAAGTCTAAATTTCCATACTGTCAGTCTACACTCTTAAATGTAATTATGAAATTCTTAGCTTATAAAAATATCAGAAGTATTTTTACTTAGTAATCGAAGTTATTGGTAAGTGTATCTCAAGTTCTCAAACAAAATAGAATAAAATACGCAATTTTTTACTATTGGAAATTTTAAAATAATCTCACGTTTTCCTGTATGAGTCTTTCAATTACTATTTCGCTGGCAAACGTTAAATATTTTTAAGGCAGATTGAATTTAAATCAAATCATGACTATAGCTTGTAATGTTAGATATCCGTAGGTGTCCCAAATTAGAAATTTTGTGAATTGTTTTTTAGAGATGAGATTATCTGAATTAAGTTTCTCGTGAATGTCTAAGGCACAAATCCTCATATATTCTGTTTATTAAAATTTTAGTTAACAGAATGTTTTCAGAGAAGTCATTTGTGCAAAGATGTTAACCATCTGAAATGCAACCATTTTTCCATCGATATAAAACAGCAACTGGATTTATTGTCGAATGCTGAGAAAGTGCAGCCGTTGCGATCATTCAATTTAACTACATGCTAAGTGGTGACTGATAGAATCGCCAATCGCGAGCCAAGCAACCACCAGTGTCAAAAAAATTATTTTGCTCCGTGGCACAGGATTAGCAACTTGCTGTACGTTAAATCGCCATCAAGTAAGTTGTTGCCGACAACATCTACACATTTTCAGCATTGGGACCATTTGCGCATTCAATTCAGTTGTTCTTCTATGTCGATGCTTCTTTATCACATCCTCCAGTTTTCAGCAGAAACCAGTATTGTTAAAAAAATTTCTGGCATGAATTTTTGCAAATAACTTTTACTAGAAAATAGGTGCTGAAAAGTAAAGGATTCTCGTGTAACTACGTCACCTTTAAGTAGCATAGTTACACTATTTGACTTTTTCAACACTTTCTAATTGGCATTATAGTCAAATTAGATTTCACTGAAATCAAATTTGACCATTGCTTGAGTATTTTTGCATCGAGAGTCAAAATGTCAGAGTTTATTTTGTCCTTTAACCGAGGACACCGCGCGTTAAAGCTTTAACTCACATGTTGAGTACCTCCAATCATGCCTACATTTATAATCTGAAAAGTGAAAGCAAGATATAAAGGAAATAAGGACATGACTTTAATTAGTTTTTATCTTAGATCCTGCTGTATATATTGAACTCTACCTTTCTATAACCGCTGATGTTGCTATATTCTCACAAATGCTACTATATTTTTCATTCGTTTAGTGCTTATCTCGAGTGATCTGTTTTATTTTTTTATTTAGATTTTAGATCAAGGTTATAGCAAGCTTCTCCCAAAAAATCCCACTGCTGTTTAATCAGCGTCGTGTCATGTTAATATAAAACTGTTCACTATTTTCTCGTGGTTCAAATATTTTTCGTGTTTCTTTCTCATTGTAATATATTAGTATTAAATCTTAAACTATCCACCGAAACAAATTATAAATATCATTATGTCCAAACATGCAATTTAAATGAGTAACAATAAAAATAACATTACGAAATACGTTTTCTTGACACAGTGTTTATTATTATTAATAATATATAAGAATTAGGGAAACAATCATATTTACAGTAGCGCTGTATATCATATTTACAGTAACGCTGTGTATTTGCAACAAATAAACACATTTTTTAGACTGAAAATGAAAACAGCTTAGTTATTTTGAATTACTTTAAAAAACATTTAAAAATCTAACCATTATCCTTTCTTATTTATTGCTGTTTTTTCAATGCAGAATAAATTTATTTTCAATTTTACTCTTGAAAAGTCTTATTCCTTCTTCCTTTTACACTACAAGTATTTACCATCATTTTAAACTAATTTTATTAGAGCTGTTTTTCGAAAAAAAAATTAAAGTGCTTTTTAAGGAAAATTTTAATACCCATATGTATTGTTTAAAACTAATAAAACTTTAAATCGGCCTCTATATTAAGATAAATGTGTTGTGCTCTGGAGCAACCAGATATCAAGAAGGTATAAAATAGAGTAAAATAATTTCCTTGTTTTCCAAAACGATTTCCCTGGAGTAAAATTAAGGTTATTCCCTTCGTATGTCTTAGATAAATAAGATATATTAAGTATAATATGAATATATGTTGCTATCACCTACATTTTTAAATAATGAAACGCCAAAATATAGAGAAGCTATAAAAGTATTTTTAAAAATTGGTATCTTATCCAGAAAATGATTGAACAGCATTTTAAATTCATATTTACCGTTTATTTCTGTTTACCAATTTCATTTTAGATAAAATTTATGAAAAAGCATTATGTAATAACTCACAGTGGAGTATTTGACCGAATTAAGCGGGCAAAAATATTTTTGTGTAAAATTTTTGCAACGGATACAAAGCGTTAGTTCATCAAATAGTTGTACCATTTTTTAGCATTTGTTTCTTTGGAGAATTTATTTTTGTATATACAGGGTTTGTCAAAACAACTGAATGTGTAAAGTCATTTAAATTTAATTGCATGAAAAATTACTACTGTTTGACTGTTGTTACATTTAATGCATAAATTAAAAACATTTGCTCCTGTAGAATAATTTATAAATTGAAATTTGAAACGAAGCTATGCAGTTCTTTCTAACACTTTACAATAAAGCAGAAATTTTTTATGAAATAAATTAGAACGACAGATTTAAATTTTGTAACACTCAAGACAAAAAAAAAAGCTTCGTTTAAATCCGTTGGAGCTAACTTAGTGCGATATTTTTAAGCTTGTACAATTGTATAGTTTTAGATATAGAAACTATTTTAAAGTGTGTCAAAAGACTATTCGGCATTAGAAAAAAATTACTGAAAAAATAGGCGTATATTCTTCCTAATGTTTTGATAAGAACTGAAAAAGGATGTAAACCAGCAAATTAATTCAATTAAGCGAGATAAAGTCAGGTGTTTATCTTCAAGGTGTTAATTAGTTAAATGCCTTTGGTTTGTGAATTGGCGACATTTCCCATTAAAGCTCTTCAAAACCGCTCTCAATTTGGCGATATTTTGTGAACTTGACGAGGTATCTCCAAAGCTTATCTTTAACAATGGAAATTTAAGTCTCAATAACTTGCGAAATATCAGTTTAATCTATTTACATGGAACAAAATGCAAAATTTTACTATTTCTCGAGTGGAATGTTAATTTTAACGCAATCTCAGAAGAGCAGACCATCCGATAACTGGTAATCCTGTAACGGTGGTAATTGAAAGAAATAACTCAGTGATATTGTTTACTTGTTTTTATTTTCGTTATTTAGTTTTCTGCGTACAAATTTAAAATAGAATTTGAAAGTGTTTTATAATCCATGAGTTTGGCATCAAATGAATCGTGGATCGTTTGACTACTTCATTTAAATTACTTATACTTCCTTGGACGTTATCGTTTGTCTTGGCGGACCGCGGCGGTACAATACGTAAGTACCCTTCTTGATTTTCTTTTACTTGAATTAGTAAAATATTTGCTTTGGTAAAGGGATACTGAAAATGCAGTCATCAGGAAATGCAAATAAATTTCATTACATACATATTCACATACGTTCATATAAATAATACTGAAATTTAACATAGATACTTTTAAATTACAAATTGGAAATACCATATTTTAAGCAAGAAATTCAATAAGCGTTCTTTTTCTTTTTGAAGTGAATTAAAAAATTCATTCATTAAAATAAAATTATAATCTAATCTCATTATTAACATGAAACACTTCTCTTTCTTTTAGTAAAGCATTCGTCTTCAGAAATTTAATTGTGTTGTATTCATTATTCTATGTTTGTTCTACCTAAAGAAGCATCTTATGTTAAACTAAATATATTTATGGATAACATAAAATGTAACAAATATTTCAGAATTTGTATTAGATTAAACGACTTTTATAACTTACGAAGACAGTTTGTTATTATTTAATTGACTTAACAATCAAATTATGAACCATTTATGAAGACGAATTTTTAATACTTAATGACATAAGAATGTTACACATTTTTTTAAACCTTTGAAAAAATAATTTTTAGATGTTTGCACTTCGCTGAGGGACTCAGCAACTTGGCTATTTGATTTGAAAATTGTTGATAAATGCATAGTGGTTCGGAAAAACTCATAACTCACTTTGTCTACAGTCTTGAAACTATTATTCAATTGACTTGCAATCAAATAATGAACCGTTTATGAAGATGAATTTTTGAAGAGCAAATCGGACAAAAAGAAAAAAGTTTCCATCCCCATCTCAGAATTCAATGAGTTTTTTTTTTCTTATTTTGCCTTACCCAAGGAAATAACAAATCTGAATTTTTTTTATTTACCTCCTTTAGTTTTGGAGTTATGGGGGATCAAAATACCCCAGAGGAGAGACGTAGAAATAATTTAGCGCCATTTCTCCACATTATTGTCCCGACTGTGACTAGCTCTGAAGTGCTTCAGAATTTTTTTTTCTTTTTATCTGATAATATACCTTGGATATTAACAACTGAAATTGAAAATCAGAGCCCTCAAATAAGGCCCCCCCCCCAATTTTATAAAATATACAGTTTTTAAGAATGCTTTAAACCTTGGCTCTGACGCGATACAGAAAATATTTTTGTACAGTGCAGTTATATAAATTCATATAAAGTGAATACAATATTAAAAATTTTTGAAAGCTCCAAGGGCCTTTCGGTACGGGGCCCCATACATGGTCCTTAACGCTAATTTATGCAATTTCGAAGGATTGGTACAGCTGGACAACTTCCCACAGGAGAACTATTGACATGGAGATGTAGTATCAACATAGTAGTTTCATATTATGAAAAATCATTTTTTGAAGGTACAACTGTTTCCAAGAAAAATCCCAAAAAGTACCTCCCTACTTGGGACATTCCACTGACACGCATGGGGAATTTCGGCGTTACTTTTAAAAGTTTAATCAACTGTAGAAATATTAAAAATTAAACATATCCTGCATATATCACAAATATATCTTCCATACATCACAAATAGTTCTTTTACAGGGAACTCATAAGAATTGCATTACACTGTATGGGAATCTCTATAACTACTGAACTTTTTCACTGATGGATCACTGTTTCTGAGTGTTATAGGCTACCTTTCATGCATGTAGCATAAATAGTTCTTTTACAGGGACATTCAAAAGAATTCTAGTACATTTCGCCGTATGGACATTTCTGTAACTACTGAACTGATTATCTGCTTCTAAAGATTTTTCCACTGAAAGCTACACTATTACTGAGTAACATAAGCTAAAATTCATGCATGTAGCATAATTTATAGGAACACTCAAAATAATTCTTAAATAATGTCATAACTGTCTTCATTCGCCAAATAAGGGGGAAAATACAATCTAAATTTATAAACTCTACATATACCATATCTTATACTCTATTTAAAATGAACAAAATGTAAATAATGACATGAATAAAAGAAATTGTCACAAATCTACATCATTTATTTCTGACTTGTATACCATTTTACAACAAAATCAGCTAACATCATCTCGAACAAAAAGTTAAAAAAATAAAAAAATTGGCAGGTTATTTGTGTACCTTCATTATAAAGTCTATTGCATAGTTGATTGCGATCTGTTTTGATAATTTTTACTCTAGCAATGGTTAATGGAATATCTGAAGAAAATTCAATGGGACCAAAAATTATCTTATCTGCAGTAACTGTTTCTGCGTCATCTTGTCGAGGCGTGGCCAAGTAAAAGAATCTGAGCCAGGTACTGCATGAAAATATTTCATCGTAGCAATTTCATCTTGTTCTGATAATGTAATAACCCCTCCCATGTCTAATAACTATTCATATTCCACTGCATAGTAAAAGTTCGGCTCAATATTAACTGCTTCATACTTTCTTCACCAGAGGAAATTATATTTTAAAAACAGGAACAACTTAAAATGCTGTTTAATAAAAATGTTTTATTTCTAAAACATGCATAAAACATTTTTTTTCTGCATGTTTGACTTTTTTGTGCAGGTGTGATTTGAAATTTTGTTAACTTTTTGCATCTGCGACAGTTAAAATGATTTTTTTTATATCAGGATAAAACATTTTCATATTTATTAAATACTAGCTTCTAGCAGTGACTTCGTCAGCGTCGGCTTCCGAATTGGGTTCTGAAAGAAATGAAGCATGAATGAATAACAAAAAGGAAATTGATGACACTTCCGCTTTCTGCAAAAATGACTGCATTTAAATATTAAGTCATAACGAAAGTTTCCCTCCACCTTAGATATGATCTCAGCAAACAGCTCGCGTTGGCGTGTTTCCTCATATTTTGTCAAACGGTTTTTGAAATTGAAAGTTATCTTTTTGGTCTTGCGCCCCCATGTTTCTCGGCCGAAGGCTTTGAAAAACTATCAAAACGTTGGCAGAAAATCATATGTGGGTGGTGATTACTACCAGATTAAAGGTTCTTTTTCTAACTTTGTTTGGAACTTTTTGTTGGCGGAAAACTTTCGTTACAACCTGATATTATTTACATTTTGTTTATTTTAAATCAACTATAAGGCGTGGTATATGTAGATTTAATAAATTTAAATATTAAGTTTTTCCGCGTTTGGCAAATGGAAAGAAACAGTTATGACATTTACGAATTATTTAGAGTGTTACTGTAAATGCATGAATTTTAGCTTATGTTACTAAGGAATAGTGTAGCTTTCAGTGGAAAAATCTTTAGAATCAGTTCAGTAGTTACAGAAATGCCCATATAACGTAATGTACTGAATTGTTGACAAATATAAAGGTTCTGAAAACTTCTTTGCATAACTCAGTTTGTCTAAAGCCTTGAAACTTTTATAAGAAAAAATATTCAGCATAAAATTTGTGAATATTTCATATTAGATAAGACAAAGCATAACTTCATTGACCTTATAAAACCTAAACTTGACTGTTATCCGTCTGAAGCCGTCACACTAGGAATGGTGACGTTACAGTGGCCTCACATTCGAATTGCTCTGGCCTGCTTAAGAGTGATTCTCATGAAACGGTACAAAATTCGATTGATGATTCTGCATCATTTCTGTCAAACTTTTTCAATAGAAAGATTTTTTTTTTCTTTTTGCTTCTTTTGTGATACAAACTGATATATTTAATATCTAGTGAAAAAAGAATCTTTCGCATTTTGTACTTTAGTATTTTCTTAAGCCCTGATGAGACAGAAATGATGCGTTTCAGAAAATTGTGCGTAGTACAGAAATAACCAGAAAAATAACCGAAATGGCAAACACGTTCTTTAAGGATCTAAAAATCTAAAAGCAAATCATAAATACCCAATAAATTATGTTTTGTTTCTTCTTCGGATCATGAAAAACTTGTAAAACTAAAACAATAATAATAAAATATCACTAAAAAGCTACCAGGGATTACTTTTGTCCCTCTTTGTGTGAATCATCCTTATGCCTTTCTGAAGTAATATTTGTGAACCACTTCACTCCTGTTTAACAAAACATATCAGTAAACCCACATGGAAGCATTTTGCGATATCACATTGTATAATATAACATTTGTAACACTACAGAAAGATTACCTTAAATATTGCGATCAATGGCTGATGACCTCAGAATGTAATGTGCATGGGAGAATGTCTCAGTGCGATTTCTGTAAGTCAGTAATGTTTTTGTTTTCTCTGTTGGACTTTTTAAAATCATTAATAATTGTAAATTTTCTAATACTTTGTACTGTCTGTTGATCTTAATAATTAGACTTCAAAAGTGTAGTAAGAAAGATCTGTAGTTACAAATTAGAAAAAAACACTTAATAAGTGCTTTTTTTATCGTATTTGCACAGAAAAGAAGTTTCTAAAATTAAAATAAATATTGTAGAGGTGTGTACCTTCTTCTCGAAATAAATATTCATCATTCAAACTTAAATTAAATACATCTTTTTGTACCAATTCAAAAAATGTTCGGGGAAAACTAAAAAAAGAATAAAATGTATAAATGACAAATTTTCAGCACACTAATTAATTTGTGTATTTCATCGCTAATAGACTCTAAAATTCTTTCAATGAAGAAAGTTCAAAATTACTAATTAAAAAAACACTTGAGTGGGAAAAAAATGTGTTTTTTAGCAATCTATCATCAAATTAATTATTTTTATAGCTATATTTCATGGCTTGTTTACTTTTTATACTTATTAAAAATGAGTTATGAATATTTAATATTTAAATAATAATGTTTCTCACTCATCAGTCCCAAGTAACCAATTACAATGTAAAAATTAACTTGATAGCTCTGAAAACTGAATATTTTATTTTTTTGACCATTTTTACGAAGCCAATTAAAATAAATGGCTCCTTGATATAAATTATGAATGGTTTCAGCAAAAGCAATTTTCTTCTTTTTGCCTCTATTAAATTTGTTTTTAGATTAAATTTTACAATGCTAATTAATATTAATATCGCACTTGTAACATTAAAATCAGCTTTAAGAAATGTTACTTACCATTAACTTCTGAAGCTGTAAAATAAATTTAAGTAGTCTTATAAATTTGTTCACATCATGAAAGGATACATTTTTGTAAAGTAAATTACGAGAGAACATTTTTAGCACTCATAAAGAAGGCTCTTTATAGTTCAACCCGCAAAAATTCATATGTAGCACAATAAATGTATATTACTTGCTGCAATAACAAGGTATGAGAATGCACATAACAAGGTATGACATGAAGAAAGATGAAAGATGTCAGAAAGATGAAGAAAGATGAAAAATGCATGGGCTTCAATTTAGCCATTAAAAAATTTTGACGTGCTTCACACAATTTTTACCATAAAATTTCAACCACAAAGCAAATTAATTTCTTTTATCCTAAATAAAATATGACTTGATTTTTTGAACTAGAAGTTGCATTTCTATCATTCGTGGGAAACCGGACAAAAAAGCAGGAAAATAGACATTTTAATAAATTTTTACAGAGCTATCTTAATACACCCCCTCCCCTTTCAAACTTAATTCATGTCTTTGCTTACATTTAAAGGTAAATCTTTTTTTAGTTCTTAATATTTCACTTATTATTTAAACTAGCTATCAGTACATTCCGTTTTTGAAACTAATGTAAAAGTATAGTCAGACATGATCCATGCTCCCAACCTTGAACGCAGTGAAAATCGTATACAAAATTTTATTATACCATTTAAATAACTAATATCCTTTAACTAACGCATTAGAAGACAAAATATGCAGAAAACTAATTTAAAATATGCCTGGATCTCAATTTGGTCTGTAAAAGGTTAATAGAAAATACGGCATTATTATTTGTGTATCATAAATTGCATGCCTAAATTTCAGTCTTTTTTAATGTAAAAATAAAATAACATAAAGACTGATTTCTAGGTATAATCTTTTTATCTGATTTGAGAAACCTTGATCAAAAATACATTAAAATTTACACATATGCATCTCTCAGGATTTTCTTTAGCCCATAGTTCCAAAAATAAGTATTTAAGTGGCTAGAATAAAAAATTTCTTTCTTTATAATTAGGAATGAATGGTTCTTTTCTAAAGTAATTTTTTATTTTAAAAAAGTAAAAATTTAACTTCTTTGTAGTAAAAACATAGCACATGAGAATAAAATGAATTAAAGATGTAACAATTTTTTTTATTTTTAAAATTGCTGTTTAAAAAAGACACAGATCAATAAATATACTGAGGGCCCCGCCCCCCCCCCCCTCTGCTTACATCCCTTGGTAAATGATCTGCCGTAATCCCGAAAACAAACAAATCAAGAATAACTTAACACGAAGCTTAAAAGTGAATTATTTTCCGAAAGAGTAGCATTATAATGGATGAATGCTCTGAAGTTTAACCTACATTTGTGTGCATATTCAGTTATGTGTTTTGATTTACAATTCTTGAATTACGTATACCTTATTGCATTTTATAATGATGATTAAATAACAATATACTTTGTCATGCAAAATGAAATATTTTGCATTTCCAAACTTATAGCATAAAGTACTTCCGGGTAAATTAGTTTTCTCGAAATAATTTCATTCCTGAAATAAGGGACACAATCAAAATCAAGAACTCTTGCGAAAAGTACGCTCAAATGTATTAGCAGACTAGCCTGAAACTAATTTATCTTATTTCAGTTAGAGAATGTATCCTCTTGACCATTACAAATAAATAAGTAAATAAAACGATCAAACTCATTAAAAATTTTGTTAATAATTTTACTTTTTATTTTCTTTAATTTCAGTTTTTGATGTTTAAAAGTTAGCTGGAAGAAATCTAATCTAAATTTCAGAACAATGGTTTCTTCAGCAGATCGCCACGATTGCTTTTTTTATGTTGATTTTAAACTTTGCAGGTAGTTACTATTCATTAAGTTTTGGTGTCACTTGTAATCATTTTGTGAAACATCTCCTTAATAATAAAACGAAAGTTTAAAGAGTTATCGATTCATATTCAATAGTAATAGGATTATCACTGTATCAGAACCGATAACATTGTACCTTCATGCCATGAATAAATGTTCTTTTATTCTATTTCTTAGCATAATTTTTTAAGGCAAAGACGAGCGGTGATCTGTTTGGGTTTTTGAATATGTTACAGACTTGCAAAAATATATATAATAATGGGTAGTGTTAGTGTATCAGTTTCACTTTTAAGTTCACATTCCAAAAGAGGTTTTAAAAAATAATATAGTAACAGAAGTATGAATTGCATAAAAAAGGAACAGTTTTAACAGTTCAATTTTCTAATTTTCTACATGTCCGGTGATCAAGGAGATTCTCTGTATTACAAAGCAATTTTTAAAAATGCGGTAAACAATAAAACAAAAAACAAAAAGAGACGTTTCAGGGAGAAGAATATGTGTATATCATATTTTAAAGTTAACGACCACCATGCCAGCAATGAAAAACATTCAAAAATATGAAAATTGACAGAAACCGTGCAAGGTTCCTTGTGATATGGTAATTGTTCACATTATTCGCTAGTGTTCTTACCCGTTTTTCCAGAACAATTTTTTTTCAATGTCTAAATTAAAGTGTAATAAAGGAAGTGACTAAATCTTTACATAAATAATTAGATTACTTATAAAAGAAATCTTATTAATTAACTTTTGTATCAAGACTTTTGACGATATTCATATTATTCTAGATGAGCCAACACAAAAAAAAGTGAACTAAAAAAATCTAAAATAGCTTTGGGTAAAACACTGATCCTTAGTTAGTTAGAGTCAAAATCATCTGCGGAATCTTTAAATGAAACTTCAGCAATTGTCCATTCCACAAAGAACTACTACTTTTTTCTTCTTTAAGCTACTTTAGAAAGCCAGCTTTTCTGTTTTAAAGTACATAATATAACATTTTTCTAATGCATTATGGATCGGTATACTTCTGGAAAGTGTACTCCAGATGTTCTATCAAGATATCCATACTTTTTAAGCAGTCTTGACTGAAGTTTATATTTCTATAAAAACTTATTTCTTACGAGAATGTAAGTTACTTTCAGATACCTTATTATAGACTCTTTTATTTATTTTATAAGGAAAAACACAAAATGCTTCCTGATAAAAGTACTTTTCTTCAGATCTATGTATAGATTTTTTTTATAGTCATTCGTATATTTCTTACATCAATAAAAATGTTACGTTACATAAAAAAGAGAACTACTTTCAAATAAAAATATTTAACAGTTTTCAATTCTGAAAATTACAGATCCAGTGTTCTCATTAAATGCATGCTGCTGAAGAACAAGCAATCAGACTTTCTTGAAAGGCACATCATAGTAGTTTTCATTCATTTTTAAATCTGGTAACATTCACAAATCAACTTCAAGCTCATTGAAAACAGGATAACAGGATAAATGTACGAGAGCAGTTCCCCTTTTTGGTTTTAAGTATTTTTTGCTCTCGGAGTATTCTGCTGTCTCGCGAAACCCCGTATCAGGGGCCTGGGACAGCAGAGCAATTCTCATGAATTTTTCACAAATTTTTGCATTGTTTTACATTGATATTTTGCACAGTGGCAGATATCTTATTATTCGTAATATACTGGTAAATATAATAATTCTTTCGTTTACACGAAGTACATTAATTGTGTTACTATAATTCAAATTTGTACTATAAGTGAAATGGGAAGGGTTAAAAAAAACCTTAAGTTTTGATGTTAGCTTTTTTGGAAAAAGGGATTTCTAATAGAACTGTAATTTTAATCAAATTTTGAAACAATATCTAATGGAATCCGAAGACAGTTATAAAAAAGGGGGGGGGATTATATTTAATATGTAAGTAATAAGTAGAATAAATCGGTAGTGGTAAGACGATAGTTTTAACGAGATTCTGAAGTCAATATTTTTTTTTTTTGATTGAGTCACTTAATATTGGAGAATGTCTACTTTATATTGGGAAAATATATTTTGTTTGGTTATTTTCTAAATCATCAATACTCTGCATTATGTTACTGCAAATAAATTTTTTATACAATACATATTTAGCCCATTGTTCATTTTTCTGATTTTTTAATGTACAAAAGAGGTTATTAACACCTCTTAACCTTGTTGGATATTGTTAAAAATATAAATATTTTCCTTTCACAGCATAACCGTATCGCAAGGACATGGAGATCGAGGAATTTACACTTTTAAAGTTTAGCAATCTAAAATTAATTTTCAACGTGTTAAAAAATGTACCCAATTTTGACAAAAGTACACGGTGATTCTACAAAAAGAGAATATTTGTGTTCCGTGATGATATTGTTGATACATATATTTATTGTTTCAAGAAACTTGTTTTGAGATATTTTTGCACTTATTTAGAACTATAATACTGGTTCTCAAGTAAAAAAACACAATTTTTTTTATCCAATAAAAATTAATTTACGGCATTCAGATGTCATCCACATGACCTATCCCATGCATATAGTTTTCATATTTTAAAGAGTCTGAACGAAAAATAATAAATGATGTCCTCTCCAGTTTTTTTTTCTAGCAATGAATTGGTATCTGTAAAGAACATTAATCACAAAAAATATGAAATGAAAAGATTTTAAACTTTATCTCGAGGTTATCTGTCATCCACAATCTAAAAAGTAGATTTTTTACTGTTCAGGAAGTTTCATTTTAAAAATGGCAACATCTCAAGGAAAGACGTATTGTAAGTTTTTCTTTCTGTCAGATATTGCATTTTGTTTTTCACTGAATATTCTGTGATTTGAAACAAGTTAAAGTTTATTTTCCAGCTACGTGTTTTAATCCTTGTCATTTGCTTGTCGTATAGAAATTTGCTGAAATGTCAATATTAATAAATTTTCATCACATAGCATGATGAATCTTGCAATTTTAAATTGAGTGTTCTTTTGAGAAGTGAAATTTGAAAAGCTCCTAATTTGACTCGTTGGGGTAATGTTTAATTGCGTTTTGTGATCCACATGCCCCTGTTCTTATGTCATCCTCATGTCTACCTGGTAAGACCAAAGAATGGCCAAAGACCATGGAAATTACTTAAATACATTAAGTGTAGTACATTTTATAATTTTAAATGAGTATTTTTATTACTTATTTAATAAATTTTATTTTAATATTCATATGTTTATTAATATCAACAAAAGTACATTCTGGCATTAACGTGCCCGCCATGCCTTTAAAATGATACAAATGCAAGTATATAATAATAAAATATAAACAACTAACCTCTGCAATTGTTTTATTCTAATTAGGTAAGTAATTAAGTATTTTCCTTATTCTTTTCAAAATTTTAAATAACTTTATTTGTTTCGATTCTTCACATCTCAAATACTCCCATATTTGTAAAATTATCCATCTAGTCTTGGATTAACTTCGATTTTTCAACGTCTTGAATTTTATTTTTAATCCATGTTAGGTATTGTTGGCTTTGCTAATGGTACTTCATTAGAGCATAGATCACCCTTCTCTCTGTGACACTGGTTCAAAACTTTTTATGAGCATTTCTACAGGAATTCATGCATTCACAATAGTAAAATACCTTACAGAAAGGGAAATAGATTGTGAATTATGTCAACTGAAACATTCGCAAACTTTACTTCGCCTTTCCTAAATCAGACTGAAAAAAAATGACTATGAAAAGATGATTCGTTTCCAGAACTATCCATATTAATATTTTTTTTTACCATTCAAAACAAAAAGAAACATATGAGCTGAAGAAACATAACATATAAACTGTTTAAAATATATCTCTACATTAACAGGGAAAAATTGTCAACAAATTTGACAAAAAATGTCAATTCTGCTTGTTGGTTTCTCTATTTTTCGAAGAATCAGGAAGGTACTATATGTTTTAATAAAATGTTATTAAATATTTTTTTTTAATTTTGAAAACTCCGGAATCGAATCATCGTATGCGGAATGAGAAACCGCTGATTTTCTTCTTAACTTATTTATGAGACTTGAAACATACGGGGTAACAAATGTAACTATTTTATGGGTGTATTAATTATTTATGCCTTAACACAATATCTAAATACTCATCAGAGTACGTTAACAAGGAAGATATGTAACGAAACTAAATTAACGTTATAACAAAAATCCATACTATCAAAGCAACTTACAAAATGAAAAGGGGGGAGGTGGTGATAGAAAAAAAAAAGAAATTTACCTTATTCACACAATTTTTTTCATACTTAAAACATTTTTCTTATTTTTATGGAAAAGTACCAATTCCTGGGAAAATAGAGATTTCTCTTAAAAACATGGCTGAAAATATCCTGAGTTTTTAGGTTATCTTTTCATCATGCAGCTAATAAATGCTTACATCAAAACCTTTTCTATTCCAAGAGTTATTTCTTAATGAAGGTTATAGAAGGCATTGGGAATATTTATTTTTCTGAATGTGTTAAGGGACATTTTCTGTGAAAAGCAAATCACTTCCAAAAACAAACATTTCTCTTGCATAGACTATTGCACTTTAGCTGTTGTTGCTCTTGGGGAACACAATAATTCTCTCTCACCATTAATCTCCTTTTTACTAGTCACTTACCACTAAATATTGCACAACTAGGAAACGCATCTGGTGGTTCCGTCGAAAACAAAAGTAAGATTGATAAAGCAATGCAAAATGCTCTCGGGTGTAGAAACGAAGAAGCCTGCCGAAATGGCAAAAGAAACACACGTTTACTTTAGAAGATTAATGTTATGATTCCCTGGTGTTTCGCCAGCGTTTTACTGCGCACTTTTTGTACGTAATGCATAGTCTGTGATACATTATGTCTGGAAT
The DNA here is from genome assembly GCA_038373885.1 of Cheiracanthium punctorium. NCBI lineage: Eukaryota > Metazoa > Arthropoda > Arachnida > Araneae > Cheiracanthiidae > Cheiracanthium > Cheiracanthium punctorium. The sequence goes on along the minus strand of JAWZYV010001012.1, from coordinate 50,463 downwards.
TTATTAGAGGAGATTACAACATCACCAGAGTACTGGAGTTATTTTATTGGCGTTAATGTTAATGCATCAGCTTCATGTAATATTCATTTCGGGATAATAAAACAGTATTACAATGCGACTTCTATTAAACGTTGATCCAAACTAAAAACATGTATTTATATCAATGCTTTTGTATAAATAATGCACTAAAATGTCCTTATAACCAGTGTTACAAATCCTAAAAACAATTCACTCGTATTCCAGATTTTTTTTTAAATCTAAAATGGACACCACACTACGTACTTGTACGTCTATTAAATTAACACACTTTTAATGCTCTTTATTGAAAAATTAAAGCGTTACTTAAATAACATTAGTTTAGGCAATTTCTCTTCCAGTAAAGGAGATGTTTCCACGCTTGGCACACGTCGGTTCATTTTCGGGCATGCCCCAAACAATGTCTGTTCACAGACATTAATGTGTTGAAAGTCTTTTGGATGACCTTACAAACAAACTGTCCATTTAATTGCAATCAAAAAGTGCACAAGTAGATGTTACGGAAGTCCTATATACAAAATTTCAACATTTTACGGATAATACGTTTTGAGTTATGCGAGATACATATACACGTACACGTTCTTACTTATGGAAGGACGCCAGACAGAAACTTATAAAACTAAATTTAGGGTTCAAAGGTTTAGGGGATGTCCAAAATATATTTTTTTTTCTATCCAAAATCTTAATAACGAAATTCATTTCGGTAACAATGCATCCTTTATTTAGCACAATGAAGTAAAAAACAGACTTTTTAATTCTTCGTCAGAATGTACAAAATAGTTAATGTTAATAAATATATAAACACATAATGTATCATCCAATCACTATTTTTTGCAGTAATTATGCAACATTTCCGCAAGATTCCGCCGCACTTTAAATCTGATACGCCTATTAACTGAAAAATAATTTACTTTGCAGGAAGATACGTAAATAAAGAATCAGTAATGTATAGTCTCCTAATCTGCTCACCTTTCTCAAGAGACTTCCCAAAAGATGTATTATGGGTAAAGCAGACACTTTTAGTACACTATCTTATCTCGTCCGTTTCATATAGTTATGACACATTATGATATCCGAATGTGATATTGTTATATTCAACGAATGGGGACAATTTTTTTTTCTCTCGGTCGTTGTATGAAAATCCATAAACAAATAGAATTTTGCAGTGGTTTGAGTTGAGGTTTGAATATGTTTAATTTCAAATTCGTTGCTAAATAATTCAAATATGTACAATTTAAAACAAATATGTACAAGGTAAGAGAAAAAAAGGGTATCATAGATTTTCAAAACAAAGAGAGAAAAGAAATCGATTATTTCTATCATTCCAAAAGAATTCTCTCTCACATAGATTTATAATACTATTATTCAAATGCCCCGCACAACGAAAGAATAAATTTGGTCAAATTATATTTATCCACTAAACATATAACAATGCTCCGAAACGACATTCAGAATATTAGCTTACTGAGCTGTTTGCATCTCTAAACATTTGGTTATTTCGTGCATGAGCATTCGTATATAATGTTATTAGGATACCACATGTGAATTTTCAATCCCGTTGGAATATTCGATTAAAAATAGGAGAAATACAACAAGAATTTTTTTTGTTAGTAAAAACGAAATCTATTTCAGATTTATTCAGAAACTTTTACAGCTACAAATAGATTTTAAAAAATTTACTTCTAAGATAAATTTTATTAAATTTCTTTTTATTTATTTAGAGTATTGTTTAAATTTAAGCAGCGCTCTTTTGAAATGCCATAGTTTAATTTTCACTGTTCGAAAAGAAAAATCAGCATTAATGTTTTTCAAGTGGATCCTCAGTGATTTCCAACGGGGGAATTTATTTATTTCCTAACTTTCAAGTGAATTGAAAATCTGAATATTTTCTTTAGTTCTTTTGAAATTTTTATATTTTTTTAAACTAGAGCAATAAATAAAAAGCATTTTCACAAAGGGCAGGCTTTCAGATTTTTTAAATACTTTTATGAGGTATAACCGACCGTTAGTTCAAAATATTATTTTTTCAGAGCTTGTTTTTCACCATAACCGACCATTAGTTTTAAATATTACTTTTTCAGAGCTTATTTTTCAGTTTATATATGTATATAATTCCAATCAAACCTAGAAAGTTAAAATCGACTACATCGGGCCGTCATCTTTTAGTTATCACTTCACCGTCGTAACATGTCACCGTTTTCTCTATCTGCCTTCTGAGCCACTTGAAGGCACATTTATTTTATTGTGGAAGCTTTCTATCAGATACTGAAGAACTAGCTATCCGATCTTTGATGTAAAGCAACTAGAAATAGCAATGGGACTAAGCAATGGGCAAGATCCTAATTGGCTATCAAGCCCTGATGTAACAAAATGTCAGAGGTATCCAATATGGTTTTAACGATAATAATTACTGGTATAGTATGTAATTAACAATCAATCAATAGTACTACAAGAATCTGGTGCTTTAATTTCATTAATTAACGATGTAATTAATGTAAAAACCAATGTTTTTAAGAGTGAAGAATTTTTTCTTCTCTTCTGCCTTTTTAAGATTCACGGATTTGGGAATTTGCAACTAGACGAATGTGCATTTTGTGTGTTATATGCATTACTCACTAGTTCATATAGACAAAGATTGCGATTTTCCCTATTTATGGGATTCTAAAGTCTCCTGGTGCACCCTGATGATCCTGTAAATAAGATTACTGAAATTTTCTAATATTTATATTGTATATTTATCAGAATGCTGTCAAATTTTTCCTCTGAACTTTTGCAAAATTTTGAATTTAAAACAAAAAATATTTTTTTAATCTATAAATTCAAAGTAAATTCAATTCTTGCACGAGACTACCTATTATAATTTATAACTTATTTTCTGAAGTCGTTACGCACAAGTGCATTCTTTAAGAAGCCATACGTTGCAATACAGTAGCTCATAATTCGATTATACTTTTCCTAATACAGTCAACAGAATCCAAAATTTTTCTTCGAGCGATTTTATTTTAATGCAGCTCGTGGAATATTAACGATTCTGAAAAAAAACAGTTTCAGACTTCATGAATGTCTGATTTGATAGGAAAGACAGAGACGTGATATAGTTTGCAACGGAAAGCTCTAGTCCAATTACGATATAAACAAGATGGAATCGTAGGTGCATTTAGCTTTGCTATGTTTTTTCATCCTAATAATGTAATGTTAGTCACGTCCTGTTGAGCTGCTATTGATGAATCTAAAAAGCAACAGAAATATAGATAGTTTGTATTGTGGATCACGTACTGATGAAGTTCATTGCAAATTGCATAATTCCTTAATAAGCATTGGAATGGTGTAATCTTCAACAGTCGAGAAACCGTCTTTTAATGCAATTAGACAATATAGTGGCGTTTAAGAATATATTGCAATGTCATGTAACTAAATTAAAAAAGCAGTGTTGTGAAATTTAATCATTGCTTTCAAGAAAATAAATTTTCAGAAACATTGAAATTGAGTTTGAATGAATCTTTCAGGTTTATTTTATAATCCGATAAAATAAAATATATGATGATGCTTTAAACAAAAAGGGGATGAAACGATTTTCGTCGATGGTTTGTAAGAATTGTTCTATTCATTGGAAAATTAGTCTACTCTGAGAAATTACTATACGTTATTTAAAAAATTATTTGTATATGAAAAAGGGTGAAAATAATTATTAAAGCACCTTGAGACGTAATATTATTCTGAGATAAGGTAAGAAAGACTTAACAGCATGCAGAAAATGTAATAGAGATATTATTTTAATTGAGTGTAAATGCATATTTGATGATGTATTGTAATTCGCATATTGTATCTAAATCAATATTATACAAAATTGCCCTGGATTTTTTTCTAATTCAAAAAATAATTTGTACGATCTGAAATGTCGTAAATCTATGAAAATTTCGCAAAGTAAAGAGTAAAATTGAAGAACAACTAAACAGCTAGCGAAAAATAACTATCATGATTTTTCCCTCTTTCTTTTTTTCTTCCGCTTCCCCCAATCTGTCTTTAGCCCTCGAATCGAACAAACAAGGAAAATCGACGTTACTCACAATGATTTTTTTTCACTTATTGTGAACATTAACAGTTCTTCTCTTTTCAAATAACGATTACAGTATTTTTTACACTCAGATATTGGCTTTGCCTGGAGAGAATCCTTTCTAATTACTTTTTGCATCCAGGTTTCCTCTATTACCTTCAAATCTTTAATATATGAGGACTTACTTATCGATCTCATGATGCCTCTCGTCTCCAAATATTTGCTTTCTACATCGTTTAAGTAAAGCCCAGGTATATAATCCCAGGTGGAATTCCTTTCGTTTCCTGTTACACTCCTGACGTATATCTGGATATCTCAGAAATCCCAAAAATGAAACCGGGCGGAAAAGAGGCTGTCTGGAATCTCGCATCAGAGTTTTATTTAATTTCAGCATTTCACTTTGTCAGCTGAAAAAGAAATCCTGTCACTTGATATTGAACTCTTCCCTCGGATTAGTCCGGAATTATAGAAGACGGCCGTGTCTCAAAGTGATGTCGTTTAAATATAAAAGAATGTTTCGTGGGTAATTCATTCGGAAAATAATCTAGGTGTTTTCGAAGAACATTTTTATTTTATTTTGTCAAAGCTGAACATATTTTTATGAATTTTCAATAATGGGTTATTTCATTTGTAAAACTACTGGTTTGTCTTTATTTTAAAACGAACTTACTTTCAAAGTAATTGATTAAGAACAATATTAGAGTGTACGATAAGTATTGTTAGTAGTAGATACGATAAGTATTGTTAGACTTATCGTATCGATGGAATTTTATAATTTATGATTGTAGTATATCGTTAGAATTTAGTAAACTTGTGTCGCCGTTGCATAACTGAAAAAATTAAAAGATCGTGCACAAGTCTAAAAATAAAAAGAATTCATGTGATGTGAAATTTTTGATTTAAATATTTAAGTACTGCTTTGTTCAGCAGTAAGAAATGATAGTCTATTAATTATACTCTCTTAAAAAATGCCAAAATGTCACCTCTAGGAGCTATTTAGAATCGCACAAACTGCAAATCTACTTTGATATTTAGTTATTAGTGAGTTTAGTTAGTGAGAATTTATTGATTTCAGGCAATTTTTATTTTATGACGTCACGTTTAAGAATATTGTAAAAGAAACCCTGGTTAGTTCAGTCATCCTGATTATTTCGCACACAATTAGTTTTCAAACAGAGTAATTTTGAAACTAACAACGAATTTAAAAATAGAATTTTTTGTTGGCATAGGACCGCTATGGACGAGCGTACAATCCTCTGTTTAAAAAAAATGTGTATTATAGACTTTTGGACACGTGCATTGTATTAGATTGTATTCGCGTTTTATATTTTCACTTTAAGTATCTCCGTTTAAACATGTAAACATAAAAGTATTCCAAATTATTTTTGACTACACCTCTAAACTCTGTGAAAGTTAAGAATTAGCTGAGTGTGAAAGTTAAGACTCAATTACGCTTAAATTCGCGTCAGCTATCTGGGCGATAAAACCTTTAAAAAATTAACTTAATCCCTTGCATCTCAATTCACGAATGATTATTCTCTCGCTAAACCAGTAATCTCATTTTTTAACAGTGTGCTTTCTGAAATATCTTTCTTTGAGTTAATTAATTATTATTTTATCTTTACACAACATAAAAAAAGCATACTTGGAAATTTCAAAACTCCCCCCCCCCCTTTAAGTCCATAAATTACCACTTTATCTCAATTCTCATTTTTTTTAAAGTTCGCTGATAAGCTGGAATAATTAAAACAAAAAGTGTGAGAAATGCTGCACCTGAGGTTCTAATGAGGAAAACAACTAAATAAATAGAATTATAACGATTGGAAAGAAAGCACTATTAATCAGATCTTGCAGGATGAAAGTTCTATTCAAAATGCTTAAAATATACATAACTCTTTGGTTAAAATAATAATGTGTGATAATTTTTTTGATAGATATTTCTCTCTTTCTTTTTTACCGTTTGTTGAACAGAAAATATATGTTTCTTTTTGTTTTGATTTAAATTGGGATTTTTCTTTCATGGTTAAAAGGCAAAATCAATACTTAAATGGGTTTTTCTCTAAATAATTCTTAATTTATTTTTCATGCAGCTTTAAAAATGCAATAACTTGAATTTGAACTTGTTATCACGCATGTAATGGGTATTTATAAAACACAATCCCGATATATGAACTCTTATTGGCCTAGATAGATTTTCATATATCAGCTCTACCAATCGAAAGGAATTAAGATGGTGTCATTTGAAGTATGTACACCCTCCAAAAATATGTTCTAGTAAGAGATAAATTTCCTATCTTAGACTTGCGAATAATAATTGAGTTTTTGAAAAACGCACAACTTTACAGAAATATGAAAAGTCATATTTATACATAGCCTAATTCATATTCTATGATAAATAATTTTTTGATATACGAAACCAACGCAGGAAATTTATCTCTTACTAATACTTTTCTGTAGGGTGTACTGGTGATTATGATTATTTAAAATAATTAAGTACTCACAATTACGATTACAGAGGAAAAAACTTCAAAAATTTCAATTGATAATACCCACATTTTTTTTTTCAGTGAAAACTGACTACAGCATTGAAAAACCATAAATTTTGTTATGACACATGTGTGGCGAAAATTGACGGCTTAAAACATTTGCAAGGAAGAGCATTGTAACAGCAGATATAAACGGAAAAAGAACTTTCTTTTAATGGAATTATAATATTTCAACGCGTACCTTATTTTTGTTTCGAATTTCTCTGTTTATCTATGTGAATTATGCTAACCACACCAATCAACCTCCTCTCTATTTTCAATTTGATCGTTTACAATAATCTTTTTTGCAAGTGCTTACGTCGTCAATTTTCATCACACGTGTATTGTTCCAATATTAGTTATGGTTTTTATGGTTTTTATTAATGCATCGATAAATCTTCGTAAAAGAGGGGGGGGGGAGCTGCTAATCGAAAATCTCTAAATTTGTTTAACATAACCGAAACTATGACATACAAGTGTCTTAATCTGTAATGTGCAAAGTTGCTCAAGAAACTTATTTATATCAAATACATTTTTCCTGCTCATAATCTTTTCTAGTGTATTATTTTGTCGCATTCTTTAAATGCATATATAGTTTTTTGAATTAAAATAATGTATTAAACATCGTGAACTTGGACAAAGTTTAATCAAAAATTTGTTAAGCAAAATTTAAAAAATATTTTTTTTTCTACATAAACTTTCTTGTTATTAATATTTTGCTTAAACAAAAATTAAATTGTATATTTAAGTACTTCTCAATTTTATTTTCAGATCCGGTGGTTTAATCTCGCCCGAGAGAGCAATCATCTGCTGACATCATGTATAATGCCGCAAAGTATCAGGGAAATTCCATTTAGGATGGAAGAAAAAGGAAAGCTAATATTGTTTGAGGTGAGATACCATACGAGAGAAAAGTTTATTATTTAATATATGATCATTGGATTTTTACCATTTGAATATCATGCTAATATTTATATATTTAAAAATAAATTGCAAAAGAAAACGATAATTTATGGTGTACTGTTTTAAACAGATTATGATGTTTCGACGAATCTGTTCATTTTTATTCAATACGTGAAAACTATTTTAGAATACAGTAATGGTATGTGCAGCTGCAAACTCTATCTTGGATGAGAAAGTAAAAAGTATGGTTATGTAAATATAAGTTTATAAGTGTTACAAATAATTGAATTTTTATTGTGTTTTTCATCATTTGCTTCGACTTGACAATAAGGTTTATCAAGTCGAATCTATGTTTCGGACACCATAGATTGGACGTAAACTATAATTTTCAATATAATTTGGTAAAGTATATTTTATTAATACATCTATTTGATTTACTCTTTCATTTTTAGGTTATTATAACTCAAAATATTCGGATAAAAGGAAATTTTACATACCCGAATTATTTGTAATGAATGGTAACCTTTTTCACTCAACACAATAAAAAGTGTGAGTCTTAAAAATCAAGCCAAATCTAATTAAAACTCGATTTTATTTGGTCATTTAATTTTTTATTTATTCTTCGTTCCAAAAGCAATTAAAAACTTTTTTATTTATTTACTTAATTAATGTTTATTTGTTATTTAATTCATTTTTTAAAAATCTGATTAAAAAATGTACTCAAAACTAAAGCAGGAAATTGTTGTTTTTTTTTCCTAACTGCACAAGATTAAATTTACAATCAAGAAACAAAGAAATAAGCCTATAGTCTTTTCCAACAATGCACGTTATAATACACTTTAATAAAGCGACAGTTTTATGGCACCTGATATTCATCTTTTCAAACCTTCTGTATGCACTCTTTTCTAATGAGCACGTCACTAAACTTTCCTTCGTTAAACAAGCTTGCTTTACAACTTCAAGAAAAGTTTTTATTGCCTTCTCTCTATACGCATATGCTCTTGAGTAAACTGGGACTCTTTAGAAACTTCCGTAAATTTTAGATAAAATAAATACTAGTTGTGTTGTTTAGAAGTTCGCCTTGTTTTATCGGGTCTTTTCAACTTCTTCTTCGGAAGTTTTCCTTTATATTTTGTTTTGACAACAAATATTTTGCTGCAGTATCAATGTTGGGGTGCTTTTTATGACTGTTTTGTGAACACTCCGAGTTTGGAACTTTTACAACCTCCAAAGCTCTCCCGCCCCTCCCCCGACATTTTTTCTTTGTTTTCGGGTTTTATCTCTCATTTTGCAAGGCTGTTTTCGAAGCAGTAAATTGTGTTTCGATTTGAAGTTAATTTTCTTTATTTTTATAAACAACATTTATTAGATTTTGGTTCGGTTTTACCTTTTGAAAAGAACAAGATTTAAAAGCATGGCCTATTTTAAAATTTATTCAATTTTTAAACTCTTGCATAAGTTTTCTTCCTATTATTAATATTTTAGTTAATAAAAATTGAATGATTCAGAAGTTGTTTTTGTTTATTGAGTTGTACTCAGTAATTTGCAGTTTTTATAAATTTAAATTTTGTATTAATATGTAAATGGTATTTCACTTTTAATCAGGCAAAATAATGTTTAAGACAAGGGCTTAAAATAGTATGAAAATGAAAAAAATTATTAAATTATTTAAAATTAATGCTATCATAAATTTAAAGTGCAGTTATTAAAAAACGATTCGTTTTAATCTAAAGCAGAGACTGGAAACTACTGCAAATAGAAGACCTGAAAACTGTTACAAAACTTAAAATTATTTTGACTGTTAAATAGTAGCGTAGTAAATCTTTTGCATAAATATTGGCATTCTCAATAATATCTATTTTATTTTGAATGCTTCAAAATGCAGAAATCGTGTTTAAATACCTATGCTTTGTTTAAATGTAAAACAATTTAAGTATGTTAAAGTTACAGACAAATGTATGCACATAGCTATCTTACTAATATATATATTTTTTTAATTTTTATATTACACTTAGCACAAACTAAAAAATAACCGAGAATTAGAAATTAAAAAAATACTTGTAGGAACATCCTAAATTGTGCAATTTTTACATACATTAGATTTGTTATTTTCGAACTTTATATTAAAAATGCTTCAAAAATTATAAATAAAATATTTTAAATTTTAAAATGTCAATATATTGATCCTACAAAACAGAAATGCAAAGCAAGTAAAAGAATTCAATAGTTTTTATTTTGCATTTCTCAAAAATTATCTGTTTTTTTAAGCTCTCGCATATTTACAAGCTCAGCATAAATTACTTTTTAATACTTGCTGCGTAAATTAATTTTTAATACCTGCTGCATACATGAAATACGAATATTTCGTAATGAAGCAAATTTCATATATATTATTAAAGACAAACGTGATCTTTCAAATTTTTAAATTGTTTTTATTAGTTTGTAATTCAGCGAAAGTAAAATATAATAAAAATAAGTTATTCTGAATACATTTTTCTATCTTTTCAAATAAATTAGTGAATCAATAAGAAAAAAACATGCTTGCATTTGAAATGAAAAAGGAAACTTTGCGATTTAAAATTTCTACCCATTATTTTGACTGAACATAAAAATACATTCACTTTATTTTTTAGTTATTTTTGGAAAGTCACCAATTTATGCTTGCTTAAAATATAAAAGATTGTTGTGATGAAACATGGAAAATAGAAAGTAACAAAATATAGGGGAAGGAAGACCAAAATGATCCTAGCGGGCAAAACGATCCCCATATGTTTTCTTCCAGACAGGCAGCGCTATCTACCAGGTAACACATAAACTAGTTGTGCCAAGAAGAAGCAATGGCGGTATTTAAGCGATCGGTATATTATGTGTGAGTAGAATTCTTCAAAAAACTGGGTTTTATAAGGTTAGCACTAACTTTCGTATTTTAGAAATACAGTCTTTAATATGCAGAAATGTGCCTTACTGAACACATTATGTTTTTAGATGTGAATTACACCTGCTAAGTTATGTTTCTCAGCGTGTTCCAGATCAAAAAGTCAGAATATGTCCTAAAGTGGGCAGTCATACTGCCAGGTAAAATGATCCCTCGACCGAAGAATCTCCAGTACAGGGTCCTAGGCGTCATGGCAGACATTCAATCGTTCTCCAATTCCGTGACTCCACTGTTGCATTATTTAATTTATTTCTGCGCTTAAAGCAGGCCAAAATTTTTGAATTATAATTTTGAAATGTTCCATTATATTGTTTGTGGCACTTTTTCATTTTAAAATTTTCATAAAATAAATTATGCATACTATATTATTGTAAAACATATTTCATTTCACTATGTATAGTCATAATTACTTTTACATTTTTTATTTTGCCAATAAAAAACATTTTACAATTATTTTCAAATGAAGGAACATTATGCCCTTGGGTTAGGGTAAAATGATCCTTTGGACTCTTTTTCAAAATTATATATATATATTTTTTTTTTCGTTACTGAATTTGGGTTATTAAAATATGTTTATGATGTAAAAATATAATGTAAAATATCGTGGCAAAGAGCCAAAGTTTATAGTTTTAAAGTTGTATACAGTGGGCATCGCTTAATTGGATCACTGGTTAATTGGATCAGCCGCTTTATCGAATCAAATCACTTAAAACGGAATGGGATCATTCTCTTCAAAGCCTCAACCAAAGCCGCCGCTTTTTCGAATCAGCAGCTTTACTGAATCAAATATTAGTCGCACGTTCGTTATCCAGCTAAGCGTCGGCTAAGAACTATAGTTTTAAATATTCTATTTTATTGTTTGTCGTACTTTTTATTTTAAAATTTTCATAAATAAATCATGCATACAATATAATAGTAAAATTCATTTTATTTCATTATGTATCGTCATAATTAGTTTTACATCTTTTATTTTGCCAATAAAATTAAAAAAAAAAATATCGGATTGAAGGCAAAATTATCCTTTAGACACTTTCTTTCACAGATTTTTTTTTCATTACTCATTGTGCTTTTAAAATATTATTAAAATATATTTATGATACAAAATATGGTGTAAAATATGATAACAAAAAGCCAAATTTTTATTTGAACGTTTATGTTATTTAATACAAATTTTAATCTTAAGGGGATCATTTTGGGCCACCTTCGTCCACTCACTTCTTTTTATTTAATTCAAAAATGTCAGAAAACTTTAAAATATGTTTTTAGATTTTATAATTTCAGTGTACTGTTTTCGTTGGTCATTATGTTTATATTTTATACAAGTCTCTTCAGTGTTCATGAGAAAATCGGCATTGTTCTTGCTTGATTAAAGCTTCGATATTCCGAAAAATTTCAGTTGCTGCGATTCGTGAAAGAACCTGCAAAAGTTGATCTGTAGACCTGTTCTTGTTCTGGACTTTTTTGTTCTTCATTTGACCAAACAATCGTTCGCATATGTAGTTACTGCTCTATATATTCCATACCAGTACATGTATTTCCGAATATGAAACGCCTTCTCTTTTTATGTTTTATTCAATTCTATAGTAGCAATTATGGTATATTCACTATTTACCGTTTATAAGGAGGCTTCGGCCCCCAAGTGCTTCAAAACTCAATTATTCTATGTTCTATGAAGGTATGAAACAGGCTCCGGGAGATATAGTAATCTAAAATAAATAGAATTGACTGAGACAAATATCAAACATCTCGCAAATTTCTCTGTGCGGGAAAGCTACAGAAAAGCGAAGGATTTGTGACAGTTGCAGTGACAGTTCCGTTTTATCGAAAAGCTAGGTGGGCCATTAAAAATATGTTGAAGACGTCTTCAAGATATTTTTAATGGCCCGCCTAGCTCCTTTATGTTCGTAAATATGTACATTCACTTAGATAACTTTTCTATGTACTTAAAACAATTATAAGCACAAATTGTTATTTTATATTTATTTTAAAATTTCAAAATGTGTACATTGGGTATATTTTGACATTTGAGTAATTGGTTTTAATAGCTCACTTATTTTTTTAATTGAAATTTTTATATCTTCGATTTTTTTCGATTAAACAAAATAATCAAAATTACATGATGAAATATCTATTAGTAATCTAAAGTAAATTTAACAAGGGGGATTATCTCGCCACTGATATAACCAAAATTGAATATTTCAGTTTTCAAGTCTAATGTAAAATTAAAAAGTGTGATAATATATTTTTAAAAATCTGAATATGTAAGTGAAATGCAACATTTTAAAAAATGAACTGCCTGAAATTAGAATTGTTTAGTTTAAAACTACAATCTTTAAAATAATAATAATAATAATGCTGTAGAAAATCTTATTTGGCCTATATTATTCTTAAGATTTTTTGCAGTTTATTTAGTAGCTGTATTATTCTGCAGATATTCTTAAGTTATTTGGCCCATTAAATCCTTTAGAATATCTGTAGAATAATATATCTACTAAAAAAACTGTAGAAAATCTTAAGTTTTTCATGCTGATTATATTCTGCAGATATTCTTCAGATTTCGAGTCCCAAATAACTTGAGATTTTCTGCAGTTTTTTTTAAAGAAAATCTTAATATTATTTTTAGTGGGGACCATCCGTAATATGAAAATCTTATTAAAAAAGCAGAATACGGATTATTATTTAAACAAAGACAGATTCAGGAATTTTGAAATACACTGTTGAAATTTGACTAGTTAAATACATGTATAAAAAACTTCAACAGTCATTACAGCTATTTTAATAAATTCAATTAAAATATTCCATAAACTTATAGTAAGAAAAAAATAGTATCCAGTTCACTCTTTACAGATTCTCAGGTTTTAATTAATACTTTGTACGAACAACTTTCCAGGCAATAATTTATAGAGAAATAATTTTTAAAAAAAATTTGAAATTATGCATCCTTCCTTTTTAATTTTATCTGGATTTACTTCATTAAAATGAATTGGAAAATTATTTTTAAAAAATGATTTTCTAATGATTCCAAGCAACTAGATACGCAAAATGTTTCGAGGCGTATTAGATGTCTAAAGAAAATCAATTTATATGTTTTAAAGAATTTTCTTTCAGCTATTTTCAAGAAGATTTATCAAGTTTAACATAGGTAAATACTTCTTAGAAAAATATTTCTCGTCGTCTCCAACAGAAGTTCCTACTATTCAAACATGGTGATCATATTTTAAAATAATGCTTCTAAAATAGATTAATTAAGACAGCATCGCTTTTTATTAACGATAAACGAAAGTGTTGAATTGTTTATGACTTATTTTTATAAAATTCGTGGATTCGTACGGCGCAGGATTTAAAAAAAAGGGATTTAATTTTTTACATATCTTAAAATCTCAATATATATGTTCGACCATGACATTTTATAACTCTCACTCATTAGGCTGTAACGACATTGATCAAAAACAAATACTTAAAACTCTTATTTGCTTTAACACTCTATTCTAAAGGCGTAGCCCGCTTGTTGCACTAGCATGCCAACGCTAGCCCCATCAGAACATAAACAGACCCATATGGTGATAAAGCAACGTTGGGCGCGGAAGGCACATCGCTGCCCTCACGTCTACGCGACGATTGAATCCAATACAGACAGGATATGAATTAAGCAATAGTCCATGTGCAAATGAGATCGTGTTGCAAAGTGTTTTTCAATTTCTACATTCAGTATGATTTATGATTCCTATCATGCATTATACAAGAATATTTGCCAAGGCAAGACTTAATTAGTCATCTAAAACTCAATGAAATAAAAAAAAACTGTAAAAATACTCTTGAAAAATAGCATTTAAATCAGAAGGCGTACTTTAGAAAAAGCTCCAATCGGGCTTAAAAACTATTAAATAAAGGCCTTTTTATCGCTATATAGAGCTACGATGTCATATGTTTGGATTTTTAGTACTCATAGACTTCTTGTCAATTTAGGAACAAGCAAATTTCTTCATTTTTTTTTTTTTCGTAGTAGAGTCACCGTGGCATGAATACAGAAAATGAGGTATTACAAAAGGTAGACAAAAGTTATTGCATGTAGCGCAAGATGTCATGCATCAAGTTTCAGCGTCTGATCCTTTTGTCTCATAGGCAGTGAACAGAGTATTTCTACACAAAAAGTGACTGGTCAGTTATACTGCGCAAGCTATCATACAGAGGCGGGGATAGGCGTGGGCGATGTAGGAGACCGCCCACGGCCTCGCGCTTCCAAGGGCCTCGCATCACATAGTTTTCATGAAAGGATCTTGGCATGGTCTCGAACCTAAATATTTTTACCTAAGGGTAAGAACTTAGAATTGGAAAACTAGGCATTTGAAATGCGATTTCAAAATAGTAACATGTGAATGTTCCTTAACACGAAAAATAATGAAGGTCGTACCTCCTCTCGGAAATATTTTCTGGTTACGTGCTTGTATCTCGGACATGGTTACAGTATATTTAAGGATGCTGTTCTGAGGAACAAACTCTGACTCACGGTCGATTTACACAAATTAAAATAAACTTTGGACCTCCCCCCCACACACACACACACATACAAAAAAAGAAGATAGAATGAGTCTTCCTAAGTTGCATTACACACTATAATAAATAAAAAAATTGTGACTTTTTATGAATCATTCAGAAAAAATTCTTAATCATGGAATTGTATAGCAATTTTTTTCAAAAAGTGGCACATTTTGCAAAATGTTCGATAGTTAGTAGTACTTTACTTTAGCAGTCGCAATCGGACATTGAAGAAAAATAGTGCATTTTTGTCTAAAACATGATCACTTACGCTGTGTTTACTGCTGAGTTTTGCTTCAAAACACAGTAGTAAATTGCAGTGACATGAGAACAGAAACTAATAAGCCTTATTTAAATAGAAATTTCAGTGTTAATAGGCTTTATTTTTTAATACTACGTGAGTTATTTAATAATCTACAAGTGCATGGTAGAGCCCTCCTTCCCCATTAAAAAAAAAAAAAAAAAAAAAAAAAAACTGCGACTTTTTTAAAGTACGTTAAACTCAAATTTAGTTTTGCTTTTATTTCTCTACCAGAGTTATTTTGAGTTATACTGTCGACTACTTTTAAAAGGTAGTGTAAATGAAAACAGATTAAAGAACAATCTCATATTTTATAATTTTACAAGTTAATAACGTGAAACATTTTAAAAAGAATTGAAATACTGATTTTCGAAAATGGCTATGTATCGAAATTATGAGAGAGCAAAATGAAATTAAATAACGCGATGGAAATAAATAAATAAATAAATAAATAAACCTATTTTATAATTATTTTTAAAGCAGTCAATCTTGTTGCTTGATTTGTAGATCGCCGGATCAATGTCCTGTGTCCCGAACTAGAATGACCTGCGAGTGAGGAGGAAAATATATATCTCTTTTATATTTAAAATTCTGTTTCAAAAAATAAAACTTCACTAATTATTCTTAAAATTTCATATCTCAAGCTGAAGAATATGACTTTATATGCTAGGTGATTCTGAACTCTTAAATCATGTAAGGGGTAGTATAAGGAACGAAGATGGCTCAAAATCTCACAGCATGGTCGGTTGGAAACGTCGTTTTCACGTACGTGTTAATATTCACTTTGGAATAATAATAGTGAACTTTCCGATCACAGTTCTTCAAAAACTAATGGATCTTCTAGAGAAAGCACTTAACTTAAATTGATTATTAACAGGATTGATTATTCAAGTATGGAATACATATTGATTACAGGATTGACCATTCAAGCACGGATTGAATATTGATTAACAGGATTGATTATTAATGTTACTATTAACGTGTAAATGAAAAGGAAGTTTCCGACCCCACATTCCTGCATGTTGTATTTAAATGGCAACAAATAATTTTCTTAATGAATAGATTGTCATTTTATAAAATCAAGTAATGTCAATACAATTTTTAACAGTGCTTTTTTATTTAATATAACAACAACAAAAAAAGAGTTACAATCTGCTTTTCAAACGACCCCCCCCCAAATTGCCACATAAAATAGTAGGTGGTGGTGGTGGGGGGGCTCGCAAAACTCGCCTCTTTCCCGCTGCTAATTTTTGTCTTACCCCGCCACTGGTATCATAAATGAAGTGGCAGCTCCTACTCCTATGGCTTAGTAGGCAGAAAGCAGGAAACGAACCTTGTATTAAAAGTAAACTTTTGAGTTATGAAAAGGTACTAAAAGTGTCTGCTTGCGCTCCAAGTAATACAGTTCGTTCTATGGATGTCTAAATAGTGCTTTTTTCGTATTTTAGGAGATTATAGGCCTTTAATTTTTTTAAGCTTAGTTATAGTGCTCACTGGAGACATTAGTTTTAATAATTAAGTGTAAATTCTTATACTTAGGGTTGATTCCTACTTTAACCCCCCCCCCCACACACACATACACAATAAATATATATAAAAGAGAAAAAAAAAAAAGAGGAAAAAACAAAGGGAAGGGCATATAAACAGGGTTGATAATACGTGGTATTTTGTCTGCTTTGTGTTTCATTTGTGTTTTTTATTGTTTTTTTTTTGTGTGTGTGTGTTTGTGATTATATATGAAATTTTAGCCTGGCCTGTGAGCCGTTGGCGGTTTGTAACGCTTTTAGCGATTGTAAAAGTTTTATTTTGTAGTAAATATATAAGCCTGGGGGGGAGGGTCTGGTGGGCGTAAACCACTATCGCGGTCGCCCTCCCCCCTTTATCTCAGTTGAACTCCCCCCCCCACCACCACCACCACACATACACTCTAGCCAACGTAAAAAATCGCCGCTCTTTGGTGACCTTCGCAGTCATGCGTGTCTAGAAGTTATGCATAATTTTCAACGCTCACCAGCTTAAGGACTTTGAGGACACTTAATTATTAAAACTACATTAATTGGCAACCCTAAATAAATAAATAAATAAGCAATGCTGTACTTACATTTTGTTCCAAACTGCCATTTTACTTCTAAATTACGGTTGCCACATAAATACAAAAAATCGTCATGGTAACAATATTTGTATGGTTATCGCCACCTTGGCGAGAGGGGAGTGGGAGTTAAAGTAGGAATCAACCATACTTAGAACATACATACTGTTCTTCAAGAATTCGACTTAGTAAATTTTGGGAATTCTGCATACATGTAAACAAATTCTTAAATTAAAAAATTATTTTAAATATTATTTTCAGCTTCTGTGCATTTAGTTGTACGAAATCATTTTGCCGAATTAATTAATTTTCACTCCGAGAAGTTCATTAAATTAATTTCAGAAGATTAAAAAAAATCTATTTTCAATGTACATTGCGAATTACTTGTTTCTTCTACAGAAAACACAGAAAAGAAAATTAATTTTGTCTCCAGTCACCACATAAAGCTGATAAGACTAGAGAAAATAGTGCTTTGATTTTATCCTAGATTAGAAATTTTAAATTAAAATTATTTTAATCTTTTCTCGGTATTTATCTACTTTTTCATGAGAATAAAAACATAGATGGGTACTGAAATTCGTGAAGTAAATGTAACATTTTTTTTTTCCTCCGATGAAACTTCAAAATTATTCTTCATTAAAGATGAATTGAAATTACTGTAATGATTTTTTTCATTGACATTGTCAAAAAAAGAAACTAATTTTCTCCTCGCTTTACTGTTTGTTTTCCATCTATGAATTTATGGAAGATAGATCATGAAGTAAAAATGCCATACTGTCTGTCTACCCTCTGGAATGTGACTGTGAAATTGTTGGATTATAAAAATATCAAAACTATTTTTACTTAGAAATGCAGGATGTTCAGTCACCGTTTGGTGTGCTGTCGTCAAATATCAATCTTAATAACGTGCAAAATTTTTATCTTTTTCTTCAAGTAAAGTAGTTATTTAACCTAGCAAATTAAGATAATTTCTGCTCGGAAACATTTATCCGTAAATGCTATGTTAAAGCAAGATAGAATGGAAGGAAAAACATGGCCTTAATTAGGTTTTAACTATTAGATCCTTCTGTTAAGTTGAACGCTGTCTTTCTATCTTTTTATTTATTTTTGCTAGCTTTTACGAAGTAAAGGAAGTATTGTAGTGCAAAAAGTTTAGGTTGTATTATTTTTACGGAAAATTCGATTTTGGCCATTTCTAAATTTACTTTGAAAAGTTTTTGCTTGACGTCTCCACGAAATGACGTATTTATACATGTACTTATGCATACATATGGGCATTTGCGCTGATCGTAAATTCATTTTGTGGCGTTTTAGTTTTGTGATGATGTCTACACATACGTAAGTATGTGTAGACATCATTCACTCGATGATACTAGGATATCATTCAACTTGGTACGTATCGCCCAAAAGACTTTCAATAGATTAACTTCTGGGCATCTTCAATACATTAAAAGTTTATGGTCAAATATTGTTTGGGCCAAACCTAAAATCTCGCCAAGATTAACGAAATATCGCGAAATGTGGCACCAAAATTAAGTTTCCGAAGCTGAACCCAGCTTGGTGGTATCCTTCGTATTTGGCGAAAAATCGCTAAAACTTACTATTGTTGAACTAGAATATACGGGCATTGGGAAAAACCTTTAATAGAAATATTTCCACACTCAATATATTTAATCTTTCTCCACTTAAAATAAATAAGTTAATATTCAGTTTATACTGCACACCGAAATAGGAATTACATGCTCTTCAGCAAACGGGCGGAATCTGCGTGGGTATGTTTGCGAAAATTTTTCGCATTCGAAAGATTCCTTTATGCTGAGAACGGACTCTCTTATACCAATATTTCATACAGAGGAAATCATTTTATTTGTGAAAAAATAAAACTGGGTAATCTCGAGCAACTATTTGAAACGAATGGGAATCGCAATTTTTCCTTCAAATTCTGATTGCCGTGACATCATTGTGACGTCAATATCACTTGCAAAATATAATTTTGTCGCTCAATTCATTAAATTATATTTACTCTTGGGTTTAGAAGGTAGCTGAGAATTACGATAAGTCGCTTAAAAATTAGGGAACGGACTTTTAGATTTTGAAGTAGCACAGCTTGTTTCTCACAGTTTTACAGGATTAAGAAACATTTTAAGCTGGTCGTACAAACGGTGCGAATTTATTTAATTTTTTCGTGCTTAACTGTTGAATCGTTTCATAGTAATGGCGATAAAGGTTTTAATTTGCAGTGGTTTATCTGGAATTGCGACAGTCAGTGAGTTAGCGATCAGGAACTAGTCAGTAATTGTACATTAAGAATATCAAATTTCAATTTAAAATTAAATAAGTTTAAACGAAATGCATCAATTACGTGCTATTAATCCATAAGATTTTTTCTGACAAAAATATGGAAAAAATGTAAATGTTTTCGAAATTTCATAACAGGCATACATGATTACATTTTGAAAATGATAATTTATGTACCATTTTTGACACAGCTCGCACAGCTAGCTGTGTCAAAAATGGTCTCTAGATCTGCGGCATGCGATGAACGATTCGATCGACCGCCATGTTGCTGGTAGTTAAATCGAGTGATGACAAGGACTGCCCATTTTTCAGCATCGGGAGATGATTTCGCTTCAAAGAGTTAAATCCGCGATTCCTAAAGGTCCTGTCGGTGGTTGCCAGCTGTTTCCGAGAGGTTTCAATATTCAGAAGTCCTCCATCTCATGCTGAAGTGAAGATCCAAGTTGTGGCGGCAGCCTCCAGGAAGGACGTATGTAGCTCTAAACAGCGCATTCAATGAGCTGTCCTCTCCTGGCAAACAAACATTATCCTCATTTATCCGGTGTTGTTTTCTCGAAGCAAAACATAAATTGTTTTTAATTTTACTTATAAGAAATTCTATTCCTGAGATTTTTCTTACACCACGAGTATTTACCATCATTTTAAACTGATTTTATCGCAGTTGCTTTTTTCGATTTTCTGTAAGTGCTTTTTAAAGAAAATTGGAATACCCATATGTATCGTATAAAACTAATGAATCTTTAAATCGGCCTGCATATTAAAATAAATGGGTTGTGTTCTGGAATAACCAGATATCCAGAAAGTATAAAACAGCGTAACATAATTTCTTTGTTTTCCAAAACGATCTCCCTGGGGTAAAATTAAGGTTATTCTCTTTTGCATTTCTTCGATAAATATGATGCATTAACTTTAATATGAATATATGATGATATCACCTATATTTTTTTTAAATAATTAAACACCAAATTATAGAAAAGCTAATAAAAATATTTTTGAAAATTGCGACCAAATGAAACAAACTTTTCAGAACAATATTTTAAATTCATTTTTAACGTTTATTTCTGTTTATCAATGTCTCATGGGATCAAAATTTATGCAAAATATTCATGTAACAAAGTCAGAAAGATTTAAAATCGCTTAAAGCACATAGTTTATTATAGGATTGCCAGGATGCCGCTTTAAATGAAATACTACATTTGCCTTTAATTCACATCAATTTTATTCACACCAAAAGTGTCAAGACGAAAAGGAACTATGAGGGATTGTAAAATAAAAACGGGATTGGCTATATAACCATCATGGAGCACAAGTTGGTTGCGCAGGCAAGTGCTTGTATAGAAGTGCCCTCTATTGGGAGTCGAAGGTTATTCTCGGCTGCGCCTTTTGTCTGTCTAACGTCCTCTAGTGAAATCATCGAATAATACGTGCGTGCGACTTTACTATGCAGTATGGATACGATTAATAGAGATATGTGCTTTTTTTAATTGCGGAAAGAGCGTCTCATCATGTCATTACCCATTCTGTCATTGTTGCGGTAGATAAGGCCGTCACAAATGACCGACGGCTGTCGGTCGTTTCTGACGGCACAGGCACATGTTGGCCATAGGCACATGTTGTGCCTATGTCTCGACGGCACAGACATCGAGACGTAGGGACATGTTGGCCATTAGTCGCGATGTCTGTCCTGGCCGCTGCTGTCATACAGTGACACTCGACCTTCTCAAAAACTGTTTATTCCACTGAAAAGCAAGCATACTTGACATACAGTGTTTGGCATACATAACAGACATTGGTCATGAATTTCACTCCCTGAGATTCCTCTTGAAGTAAAAAACGAGTCTATACCTAATTAGCTGTTTCTCTCATGCGGCCTCCACAGCGATGTCGAACACACACAGGACACGTGATTTCACTTTGAGCACGTCTGATGGCACATCAGTGAACGTTCGCGCTGTTCCTTCCGAATCCAAGTAGAGGGCACTTCCATACAAAGTTACAAACCTGTGCTCCATGCTGGTTACATGGCCAATCCCGTTTTTATTTGACTGCCTCTTATATGATATCTCCGAATGAGACAAACTGATTTAAATTTTGTAACGATCAAGAAGAAAAGATGCACAATTTAAATCTGTCAAAGCTAACTAAGCTAGATATTTTTAAGCGTAATTGTATATGTTTAGAAATAAAAACTATTTTAAAGTGCACCAAAGGAAGGTTTGACTTTGGGAAATATTCACTGAATGAAAATTAGAGGTATATTCCTCATAATGTTTCCATAGAAACTCAATAAGGCTATAAACCAAGCTGGCTACTTCAGATAAGATTAAGGGAGATGAAGTCAGTTGTTTACCTTCGAGGTGCTAATCAGTTAAATGTCAGATTTCTCTGCAAAATAAAAGTAGCACTGTTACAAGTTCTTGAAGCCATACACAAAATTTATTTCAGATGAGTTGCTGGGCTGGTGATTTTTGGCAACATTTCGCCAAATTGCTATCCAAAAATGCTCTCAGTTTCGTGATGTTTTGTGAACTTGACGGGATATCTCCCAATTCTATCGTTTACCAATGGGAATGTAGCTATTAATAACTCACAAAATATTCTACCTATACATTCTACCACGCACATCCTATTTACATGCAGCAAAAGGCATAATTGTACTATTTGTCGAGTAGAATGTTAATTCTAACCCAAACTCAGAACAGCTGATCATCCAGTTATTTCATAACAATAGTTAATGCTGTAATGGTGATAACCTCACTGAAAGAAATTCCTCAGTGAGATTGTTTCCCTTTCTTTCATTTTCGTTATGCAGCTTCCAGTGACACTGGCGCACACAAGGGGGGGGCGGCCCCCCATAGGCTTTGATTTTTTTTTTCGATTGATTATTATCATATATCTATAGTAAATAAAAGAATTCCAAAAAAAGGTAGAATAGTTTCAGTTCTAATAAATAAAAAAAGAAATTTTTTTCTCGTTTTCCTCAACTTTCAAAAACGAACTGAAAGCTAGCATAAAACACCATTTTGTTCTCAAAATTGAATAACTACTACTTTCCATCCTATTATAATGTGTAGTATATTCTTAGGGAACTGGATGGGACGAGGTTTGATAAATTCCACCTAATGAAAACGAGCTCTTTCATCACTGATTTTTGACAATTTGGAACATCCTTGAAAGTTGCCCCCCCCCTTCCAGCCAAAAATCCTGTAACACACCCCTGTCCAGTGAACAAAACATAAAATCGGTTTTGAAAATGTTTTGTAATCCTTGCGTTTGGCATCATTTAACTTCCCTTTTTGTTTCATTTACTTCCGTTTGTAAGATATTGCTTTTGGTAAAGGAAAAGAAACATAGCAATCATCAGGAAATACAAATCAATTTTATTACATACATTTTTGTCTGTTGTTTATTCACGTAAGTTCACAAAAACAATATTGAAATTTATCACATTCATTTAAATCATTAATTCGAAATACCATATTTTAAGCCGCAAATTCCGTACTATTTCTTTTTAAAATGCATCAATCCAAAATATTAAATTCATTGAAATAGAATTATAATCTATTTGCAATATTAACATGCAAAACATTCGTCTTTGGAAATGTAATTGCTTTGATTTACATATGTTATTTGTTGTTTGTTTCCAGCTAAAGAAGTGTGTTCTGTTAAATAAAATAGCTTCATATTTATGCGAACATAAAATGTAACAAATGTTTAATGCAGAATTTTTATTAGATTAAATGTTTGTTATAATTTATGAAGACAGTTTATTATTATTTAATTGACTCACAATCATATAATGAACCATTTTTGAAGATGAATTTTTGTAAGACTCAAGGAAATAAACGTGCTGCATTTTTTACAAATAAAGCGATATTTTTAGGATGTTTTCATCTGGCTGAAGAACTCAGCGATGCGATTGTTTCAGTTGAAAGTTGTTCATAAATAAAGAAGTCTTGAAAAACTTTTTCCGTAACTCAATTTGTCGAAAGTCTTAAAACTTTTATCGAAATGCCATCATAAAATTAGTGATTACTGCATATTTGCTAAGACAAAGTATAATTTGACTACCCTCATAAAACAGGAACTAGACGGACATCCATATAAACCATCAAACTAGAAATGAGGACGTTGCAATGGCATCACATTAGAATGGCCATAGCCTGCTTATGTCTGTTTAAAGTGATGTTTTTGAATCGCTTCTCTCTAGTTTAAGATGTAAGACGCACATACGAACACTCTGTAGCATCACATTGTGACTCATGTATGACATATTACAGAAAGATCGCCTTTACATTGCTATGGCTGATGACCTTGTAATGTCCTATTCGTGGTACGATGCCTCACTACGACTTCTAGAAATCAGCAATGCGGTTTTTTTGTTTTTTTAAGATTTTATAGAGCCTTTTGAAATTTTGCATAAATCCGAACTTTGTATTATTTTCTGGTGTCTATTAATCTCAATAAAAAGTAGAAATCTAGCTTGGTGCAGATGTAAATAAGTATAAAGAAAACAATGTATCCAGCACGAATGTAGGAAAAAACGCGAACGGAAAAAACGCGAACGGTAAAAACGCGAACGGAAAAAACGCCAAACGGAAAAAACGCGAACGGTAAAAACGCGAACGGAAAAAACGCGAAACGGAAAAAAAGCGAACGGTAAAAACGCGAACCGGAAAAAACGCGAACCAGAAAAAAAAGAATATCCCCCCCCCTCAGAATAATAATTTTTATTTAAATATTGACATGAACTTATTTTGTTTTGTAGTAAATACGATAATGGTATTTAATCAAATATTGGCCTGCCCCAAAATTCTTTTGTTTTAGAAGTAAAGGAGCCACTTTTTATATTTTGAGAACATATATCTTCATATTAATCAGGGAAATTTACAACATTAAATAAAAAGGAATTAATTGCTTTTAGCTAGTCAAGCTACTTGTCAAAGTCATGAAAGGCGTGTCCCTTCCAAGAAAGAAATAGGGGAGATTCTCCGGACAATGGGGACTACATGTTGGGAGATAGCGTACCGGAAAACGCCTAAGGCAACATGAACAAACAGGTTTTTTTTGGAGATTGAGGTTCCTTTTCCACAAAGAATCGTACATGTACTGCAAAAATTTTACATTCAAGAATATTATATCCAGAAAAACATTTAAAAGCTGTGCGGTAATAAATATATTTTATCACAGTTTTAAAAATTAATTTTTATATCAATTATTCTGTTGAAAAAGATACAATCATTGTATTGAGATTTTTTTAAAAACAAAATATTCAAATTATTTAAAAGGGAATTTTTACCGTTAAATAGAAACTCAATTGATTTCAAACGATTTATTTAAATTTGAATGAAATTTAAACTCGTAATCATTTGATTTTTCCCCGCTAGAGTATTTAAATCATTTTTATTTCCTAGTTTTATGTGATCTAAACAGTAATAAATTATATAAATGACATTAAAACATATACAAATTAAAATAAATATTTAGTAGATTAGAGCCATGTGCCTTTAATTAACTGAAATTGATCACAATTTTTTTTTTAAGAATGGGGAATGGGGGGGGGAGTGTTTGCCTTTACACCTTCTCACCTTTAAAAGGGGAGACTTTAAAAATGCACGAGATTTAAAAATTCTCCTGAACATAATAAAATAGAGGAATAGTTTAATTAATGAATTATTAATTTACCAAGTTTAATTAATTAATTACTAATTTAACAAACTGAATGTTCAATTTGTTTGTATTCTTAGGGCCAGAACTAGTCATTCCGCAACAAATTGTAGCAGTTGCGAAAATTTTAAGTACCATCACTCACCTACCAAGACCACCCTAAAAAAAGAATATCCTATCACACCGTTTTAACATGCACGTTCACTGTAATAAATTCTGACCTTCAGTTTATTCCTTACCAACCATGGCTTATGTTTACTGGCTTTCTTTTTATAAGTGCAAGATTTTATTTTGATTCATCATAATTCATTCTGATTCATCTTGTTAGCTTTTCGGATTTAAATTATTAGAATAATGAATGATTTATCAGTATATATTTATGTATACATATTTTTGATTTTTAAAATATTCATTTTAAGCATGAATACTCTTATTTTTAAAATGCTTTTTTTAATTAAGTTATGGTATTAATAAGTCAACAACTAATAAAAACAACTTAAAATAAACTCTTCAAATTAAATGTTAGTGTAATTGTAACTTTTCAAACAAATTCTCATTTCTAAATGCTAAAAACCCCTTTTTACAGGAAATTTTTTAAAAATGATTTAAAACTTATTTCTTAAAATATAAAATATTGGCTATTTATATTGGCTATACTGATACTACAATTGGCTATATACTGATTAAAATTAATGGTTAATTAGTTTTGTTAGAATAGTTTTAATAATTATATTTTTGCAATTATTGATATAGCAAAGCTTATTGCCCCTCACCAACTTTGATTAAACATATCTGTAAGCCTTCTTAGAAGAAAGAGGGCTGTATAAAAATACATGTTTCTATTTATTTACATTTAATATTCAGAAAATTTTATTTGATACCATAAAATAACTATGTAATTTTTTCTATATGTCTATGATCAACATTTAAAGAAGGAAACTCTATAGGTCAGGGTTTTTAGGACAACCTCGATAACAGTGTTTGGAAGTGATTATGATTTTTATTTAATATTAAATATATTAAACTTTTTACTTTCACTGTAAATTATCATGAAAGTTATTTATGTTTTGTGGCAGATCTACACAAGGATTGTTTGCCAGGAGAGGACAGCTCGCGTCACTGAATGTGTCGCTTAGAGCTACATATACGTCCTTCCCCTAATTTCCCGCCACAATTTGGGACCTCATCAGAAGGTGGCGGACTTCTGAATATTAGCACCCCTCGGAAACTGCTAGCGACCGCCTAGAGGACTTTCGGAACCACGGATTTAACGTGCACGTACGCCGCATGTACACGGTGATCTTTAATGGTACGCCGGTATCGAAGCCACAACCTTCCGGTTACGAGTCCAACGCCTTAATCACTAGGTTACCAAGGCCCCTTCTACACAAGGATTGACTGCTTAATTTAGACATGCCTTGGGTGGAGGACTTTTTGAGGGGTCCTAACCCGAATTCATATTACAGATGGAGAAAGTGGCCGCGCGGTAAGCCAGAACCCTATACCTATACATTAGCCTTTTACTAATTGTGATGAAATTAGTAAAAATTATTTATACTTCAATGTGAAAGGTACTTGATTAAATTTTTTAAAAAGTTTTATTAGATAAATTTATATCTTATAATGCTCTCTTCTTTAGAAAACTTACAGCTTATTAAACTTTTAAGATAAACTGAAAAAAAACTTGCTGAAATACGCAAGACTGATAAAGTATAAATATTTAGAAGGATAACTTATCAAATATTGAACTATTCATATATTAATAAAATACTGCAAGAAAAAAAAATGATGCAATAAATCTATTATAACAATTAATATAACTTGATGTAAAACTGTGAGAGTATTATTAAGAAAAGGGAAAATACTATTCACTTTCGCTCAACGAATAAAACATTTTTGCATAAAATACTTTGTATTGCATTAAAAATAAAAATAAATAAATAAATATTTTAAAGAAAACCTAGTATTTAGAAAGAATTTAAAACCACAACCTATTGAAAAAAAAAAACAAATATTCTCTCAAGTCACAGACTGGAGTTTCTTTTTGCATTTTTAAGTGGAACGGTTAAAACGACCCTTCAAACAAATGTTTAAAATAAAAAGATTTGGGGACAGAGGGGACACTCCCCCTCCCTGTAACCCGCTCTCCCGATTGCGATAGTTCATATGTACAATATGCTTAGAAAACCTGATAACAATAGCTTTTTTAGACAAGGATTATCACCGCTCCCAGACCAACTGAAAATTTGGAGGGTCACATGTCGAATTTAAGAGCAGAAAAATGAAATTTGTTTTAAATTTTAAAACAAACGTCCGTTTAAAAATTTTTAGACGAAGTGGGAGGAAAGGGGGATACAGCCCCCCTCCCTGTGCCCCCCCTCTTCGACCCTACGCCTATGGTTCATATGTATAGTACTCTCAGGAAAACCTATTAACAATAGCTTCCTAAGGAAGGCTCATCACTGCTCCAGACCTACTGAAATTTTGGGGGTGCACAGGAAACATTTGAGGGGGTCACATATCGAATTTTAGAGCAGAAAAGAAAAGTTTTTTTAAAATTTCAAACATGTTTATTTTTTTAAAAATTGACGAAATTGTTCGGGGGGGGCACCCCCCCCCTGTTCCCCCCCATCTTCGACCCTACGCCTATGGTTCATATGTGTTGTACTCTCCGGAAAACCTATTAACAATAGCTTCCTAAGGAAGGCTTAGCACTGCTCCAGACCTACTGAAATTTTGGGGGTGCACAGGAAACATTTGAGGGGGTCACATATCGAATTTTAGAGCAGAAAAGAAAAGTTTCTTTAAAATTTCAAACATGTTTATTTTATTAAAAATTGGCGAAATTGTTCGGGGGGGGGGCTTGCCCCCCCCCTGTGCCCCCCTTCTCGACCCTACGCCTATGGTGAAAACCTATTAACAATAGCTTCCGAAGGAAGGTTCATCACTGCTCCAGACCTACTGAAATTTTGGGGGTGCACAGGAAACATTTGAGGGGGTCACATATTGAATTTTAGAGCAGAAAAGAAAAGTTTCTTTAAAATTTCAAACATGTTTATTTTTTTAAAAATTGACGAAATTGTTCGGGGGGGCAAGCCCCCCCCTGTTCCCCCCCATCTTCGACCCTACGCCTATGGTTCATATGTGTTGTACTCTCAGGAAAACCTATTAACAATAGCTTCCTAAGGAAGGCTTAGCACTGCTCCAGACCTACTGAAATTTTGGGGGTGCACAGGAAACATTTGAGGGGGTCACATATCGAATTTTAGAGCAGAAAAGAAAAGTTTCTTTAAAATTTCAAACATGTTTATTTTATTAAAAATTGGCGAAATTGTTCGGGGGGGCTTGCCCCCCCTGTGCCCCCCTTTTCGACCCTACGCCTATGGTGAAAACCTATTAACAATAGCTTCCGAAGGAAGGTTCATCACTGCTCCAGACCTACTGAAATTTTGGGGGTGCACAGGAAACATTTGAGGGGGTCACATATTGAATTTTAGAGCAGAAAAGAAAAGTTTCTTTAAAATTTCAAACATGTTTATTTTTTTTAAATTGACTAAATTGTTCGGAGGGGGCACAGGGGGACACGTGACCCCCTGTGCCCCCCCACCCCAACCGACGCTACGCCTATAGTTCATATGTTGAATGAATCATGTTGGCGTTTTTACCGTTCGCGCTTTTTCCGTTTGGCGTTTTTTCCGTTCGCGTTTTTACCGTTCGCGTTTTTCCCGTGGGCGTTTTTACCGTTCGCGTTTTTTCCGTTCGCGTTTTTTCCGCACACCATCCAGCACTAATAATTGAGGAATCGTTGCATACCGGTTTCGACATGTTTACGTGTCGTCGTCAGTGCTAAAGTGAGAAGGCTGCTGATAAGTACGTGTTGGATCTGGGGAGTGCCTGGGTAATTTAACCCACAACTCCCATTCAATAACAGCCGCGGATAAGAACGTGTTGCATGGGGAGCGCCTGGGAAATTTAAAATCCCACAAACTCTTCTTGTCTTTTTGAACAGCCGGATAAGAACGTGTTGCATGGGGAGCGCCTGGGAAATTTAAAATCCCACATCTCCCATTCAATTACAGATGATGGCGATTACATTAGGGTTAAGAAAATTGTGGGGAGGGAAAAGTTTGTTTACTAACAAATGGAAGGAGGGGGGAGGTTCAAAGAAAAGAACAGCCGGTAAACAACCTAAGTTGTTTCCGGGGGGGTGGTGACAGTTAATTCACCGCTGCTTAAAAAATTTATGAAATGAAGTAATTTTTCTTGTTTGGTTTCTAGAGTTTTTAAATAATTTAGAACTTTTTTGAGCTGTGAGAGAATTTCATTTAGGGAGGAAACTCCGATCTCTTTTTCGATTTCTTTAGTTACATTTGATATTTCGTTCATTATGTTTTGAGTTTGGGGATTGGTTTTTGTAGCTTCCGCGTAAGTTTTTTGTCTAGTAGTAGATTGATTAGGTTGAGGGGGGGGGGGGTTCCTTGGTTTCGTTTTTCGGGCGAGTATTGTTTGGGAAGGCTTTGCATCCTTTGTAGCTAGCTACGTGATTTTCGTTGCAGTTGCAACACTTAGGGGGGGATTTTCCTGATCGCTATTGTTTTTTCTGGGGCAGTTTCTAGATTCATGGGGGTCTCCGCAAGCCACACAACGGGGGGGGGCATAGAACAAAATTTGGCAAAGTGAAAAAAGCCGTTGCAGCGATAACATTGAATTGCCTTAGTCGGCGTTCTGTATTTCTCTACTTGAATTTTGAAGGAGAGTAAATATTGTAGGGAAAAAATTTCTTGGGCTTGTTCGTTGTTGATTAAATGAATTTGGAAAATGGGTAAGTTGCGTTTGTCTATGCGGCTCTTTAGTTGGTTAACACGGATTACGGGGTATGAATTACAGCTAAGGGCTTCTTTAATCATGTCAGTGTCGGTAGTGGGGGGGATGCCTTTAAGAACGACTTTGAGAGGGGGGGTGGTGTCCGAATTGCTAAAGTAATTGATTTCCGAATTTTTAAGGTGATCAGTAATGAGGTGTTTGCTTTTAAAATCGTGTGGGTAAATCCTGAGCGTGCTTCTCTGCACGGTAGCGTGAAAGTCTGCTTCGGTGTTTTCATTAATCGATTGTGTAATTGCGTGCATATCTTTAGGGTTGGGGATTACTATAGGCTTCGGCGGTTTAGGCTTAGTGGTGCTGATCGCTAAAGAGGTCGGAGCTTCATTCGTTTCCATAAGCTTCTCTTCCTGATTTTCAAGGGAATTTAAAATTTCAAAAGGATTTTGAGTTGCAAAGTTAATTTGTGGGGTTCCTACGTTCTTATCGTGGTTCCTCGAGGTCTTAGCTTTTTTCGAAGGCTGAATAAAATTCTCGCTGATCTCGTTGGTAGAGGGGGGGGTGAAGGAAAGTGATTCACCTGTTTTGGTCGAGGTGTCGTCCTTGTCCACGCTCATGGCTGCTTCCTCTTCGATCGTTCGTTCGTACCAGACCAGTTTTGGTTTTTCGTCCTGGTTTGCATTTGTTTTAGCTAGGCTAGCTTCTTCTACTTCCTGGTCTTTTTCTTTTTCCGGTTGAGCTTGGAGGTCTTTTACCTCGGTGGCCGTTTCGCTTTTTTCCGCCTCTTCCTTTGCTATCTTTTCCTTTTCTTTTTCCTCTGCAACTCGGCGGTCGATGCGACGTAACCATCTCTCATACTCTCTGCATGTTCGGTACATCTCATTCTCGATGGAACGAAACTCCGGGTAGCGTCTATGAAACACGCCGTTGAAAGTGTAAAAGTCCATTTCGGGGATAGTTCCTTTTTCCGTTAATTCAATCCAGGTGGCATATTCATGGTGTTGATTCCTATATAGGTTATCTGGGAAGATGATTGGGGTATCAGCCGACGTCCTGAGCTCTGAGTAGAGCTTCCACGCTCCCTCATCCTTCGATTTCTCGCACATGACTCTGATTCATTGAGCCCATCTTGAACAGCCGCAAAACATTACTCAGTATAAATAGAAAAAATCTGGGATCGAGACGAGTGGTTTTCTTGAGCTAATGAGAGAGCAGGGATCAGAAGAGGTGTTTCAGAGAGCCAATAAGAAAGCAGGAATTTAAGGTGAGTTAGAACAGAATGATAAGACATAACAAAATAAACTTTAAAAGTGTTGTTAGATAGGGATATAAATCAAGATAGGAAATAAAAGTAATTTAAGCTGTAGTTTTTTTAAAATCGAATTCATAAGAAAGAGGTTTTTCACGCACTAAATATTGCGAATGTGTGTGTTTTCTTATCACAATCAATATTCAGCATTTGAATTCGATTATTTCTTTGGGTAGTATCGAACATCTGAGCTTTTTTTTTTTACTTTAAAAAATTTTGCAGGTCAGTTGGACCAGAATAAAAAATAGTAAAACCCCAAAATTTGTTGCTATATGCCAACAACTGACTGCCACCGACGTATTTGACTAAATACGTCGGTATCTGAACTTTCTTCCTTCTCCCAATACATGGATGTCTTTGCAAGAGTTACCATCTGCAGAAAATTTTAGAAAGAACGCTTGCGCAATACTGGACTCTGTTTGATACTACCCGACCTTCCCCTATTTCACTGCTAATTAATTTCAAAATTCTTCTAGAATGTTTGACTTTAGAACAATAAATTTAGTTTCCGTAGAAGAAAAATTAATTTTTTTAAAGATCTATCATCAAATTTATTTTTATACTTTCATGAAGTGTTCTTTATTCCTATGAAAAGCAAAATACTAATACTTGACATTTTAAAAAATATATAAATCATTCATATAAACTAATTAACAAATTGCAATTCAAAAATAAATTTAAAAGCTTTGAAAATTGTATATTTTATTTTTCAAGCATTTTTAAGTGTTAAGTAAAACAAATACAGTCTGAAAAAAAAAGTCAGAGCAATATCAACAGAAGTTTTTCTTTCTATTCATCTCTATTAAATCAGTTTTTAGATTAAATTTTAAATTAATGATAAATAATATTATACTAATAACATTACGCTCATCTTTAAGAAATGCTACTTAACCATTATGTTTTCACGCTGTAAAATAAATTTAGTAGTCTTATGAATTTGTTCGATCATTAAATCATCATGAAGTATAAATTTTTGTGAACTATATTACGAGAAAACACTTTTTATCATGCATAAAGTAAGTTCTTTAAAGTTAAACCCGTAAAAATTCATATGTAGCACATTAAAGTTATATTCATATCTCCTATCTGCAAAGCCATAAAACTACTTCCAGAGTTTAACCATTCCACCAAGCAAATGCCATACCAAATGATTTATGCTGCAGCTAATATTTACACATTAAGCTCTAACTTTTTAACAATGTTTTAATTAGGTTTCAGAATGAACATTTCCGGGAATCCCATTAAGGGACTCATTACTTTTAAATAACATAACTCTCCTAGAACGAATCGAAACTTTAACGACAGCATTTGTTACTCCACTAACTATAGTCCATGATAACGACTTTTATAAACTTCCCTCTTGCTTATAGTATTGAAGTTACTGTCAGTTTTAGAATTCCTTCGCGCGCTGTTAAACGCGTAATATGAAAATGAATAATTTACAAATGAACTTCGTTTAAGTAAAATTTCATGGTGTGTCTCGAATAATTTAGATATTCAAAGAGAACTTAATACGGAGCTTAGAAGTGAATTACTTTCCTTAAAGAGCTGCATTAAAATGCATAAATGTTTTGAAGTCTTAAGCTACCTTTATGTGCATATTCAGTTACGTGTTTGATTTATTATTGTTGAATTACGTATACCTCATTTTATCTTCTAATGATCTATGTTGTAAATAAGAAGATACTTTGTTATGCAAAATGAAACATTTTACATTTCCAAACTTGTAGCATAAAGTACTGCAAGAGAAATTAGTTTTCTCGGAATGTTTTCCTTCCTGAAATGCGGAAAGCAGTCAAAACCGAAAACTCTTGAGAAAACTGTGCTCAAATGTATTAATACATTATCATAAGACAAATTTATCTCATTTCAGTTAGAAAATGCATTCGGTAGTATATTACAAAAAAATAATAAATAAACAAATGAAACAATAAAATTAAATAAAATTTCCGTTAATCATCTTCCTTTTAATTTGCTTAACTTTCAATTTTTGATATTTAAAAGTTAACTGAAAATATCGTTAATTAACTTTTATAGCATCTTAAATTGATCTCTTCAAGGGCACGCTTTTATTAGCTTCAGCTGTATGTATGTTTGTATGTTTGTAATCGACTCCTTTAGTCTCGATTTTGACCCACTTTAAACGGACAGATTTAATTCAAACTTTGTACATTTTATCAAGAACCGGTGACAATACAATAATTTTATAAGTTTATCTCATTATCCTGATCAGGATCGCCAGGGTTAAGTAATTTCCTCATTTCTTATCCTGATTGAAAGTAGAACACTTCCAAATATTACAATCTTAAGAAAACCCTTTCTTACTGTGGCCGCGATCGTATAGTGGTTAGTACATTGCGTTGTGGCCGCAATAACCCAGGTCCGAATACTGGTCACGGCAATATTTTTATTTTTACAAAACATCGTCATCCATCACACTATGGAAGAGTTGAGTACAAGAACATGTTAAGGCCATTCTTTTTGACACGCTTTTATTTGTTGATTAGAGACCTATTTTTCCTTTTTAGTGAGGAAGGTAGCATTTAACTGCAGGTTGATTAATACTTTGGTGCACAGCAGGGGCGTAGCCAGAGGGGGGTAGGGCTTAGGGGGCTAAATGGGACTCTTTACATAGCTTACAATTTGATATTTAGCTTACAATTGAACTTTAGCTTTAAATTTGATACCCAGCCCACCCGAAATAAAATACTGGCTACGCCACTGGGGCACAGTAAAAATAAATTCTCTTTGTAGTACTTTCCAACTTAGTGCTCCTTAGTGTCTTATGAGAGATATCGAAAATTAAAAATAAATTTTAAATATATACAGTTTAAAAAAAAATAAAAAAAACACGCTTTAGTGATAAATTGAACTAACTAAAAAGCGAAAAATAATTCTTTATATAGAAATAAATTAATGAACGAAAAGTAGTATTATTGTGAAAAAAGCGTGGGGTGCTCTATATATGAGTTCTTGAGAATATTCGATCGGTACGATTAGTACAAAAATGATACAAAAAATATAGCACAAAGCACCCCACGCTTTTTTCACAATAATACTATTTTTCTTTCATTAATTTATTTCTATATTAAGAATTATTTTTCGCTTTTTCTTTAGTTCAATTTATCACTAAAGTGTGTTTTTTGGTTTTTTAAATTTTCCAGTATATTGATTTTAAACTTTGCAAATAGTTATTCTTCACATTAGATTTTGATGTCACTCATAATCATTTCGTTAAACAACTCAGAGATAATAAAATGACAGTTTATGAAGTTATTTATTCATCATCATCAATAGAAATTTTAATTATGATTTATTTTTTACACACCTGCCATATCCTAGCATTGTTGAAGACAAAAACAAATTGTGATTCGTTTGAATTTCTTTAAAGAGTAACACAATTGCAGAAATACATGAAATGGGAGATGTTATTAGTAAATCAATAATTTAAATTTAAATTATTTTTCTAACAAAGTTCCAGAAAAATTAAATATTAACAGAAGTATTGTTTAAAAAAGATGGATACACATTTAATATTAGATTAATTTTCTAAATTCTCGGTCATCAAAGCTATTCTATGCACTGCAAAGCAATTAAATAAATACGTTGAACCTTAAAATAAAAACAAAAAGAAGTTTTAGGGTAGGAAAATACGTAAAAAAGTAAATTTAAAACACACCATGTCAGCAACTAAAAACATACCAAAATATATAAAACTGATAGAAATCACGCACTGTTATATGCAGCTATCCGCTAGCATGCTTACTTCTTTTTCTGCAATATTTATATACAGTGTTGAAATTAAAGTTTAATAAAGGAAGAGACCAAATCTTTTCTTAGTTACAAAACTAAAGTTTCCAAATAAATTCATGGAAGTTTCTATACCATAAAGTAATATAACATAAAGGTGACATGCAACTTCTTCCTCCTGAATTCCTTCATGGCAATTCTAATAAAACTGATTAAGTCATAAAAGCAGATCTAACAAAATTTTCAGAGAAAAAAGCGTGTCATCGAATTTTTGTTCAAGTCCTAGCCAGAGAAGTACTATTTTCTGTGAGCTTCAACCACATTTTTTTCTGACGTGCAGAAATTTCGCTTATTTTTACATAGCTGTATTCCACAGTTCCCAGTCCCCAGTAAAATTTCCTGCA
The DNA here is from genome assembly GCA_038373885.1 of Cheiracanthium punctorium. Taxonomy (NCBI): domain Eukaryota; kingdom Metazoa; phylum Arthropoda; class Arachnida; order Araneae; family Cheiracanthiidae; genus Cheiracanthium; species Cheiracanthium punctorium. The sequence goes on along the minus strand of JAWZYV010001012.1, from coordinate 14,838 downwards.
TTTTTGTTTTTCTTCTACGTTTGAGTCTCTCAAAATCTGGAACTAAGAATTCGCTTAAAACTTCTTAAATGTCACTCCTCCCGTAGTCAGATGCCCTTTGTGTAATCTTGCCACAATACAAAGCATAAAAATCTGTTTTTTTTTTTTCCAAAACTTTTCATTTTTACGGGGGAAAAAAGATCCACATGCTCTTTATTTGGTCTTCGTTCTTCCTACAGCAAACTTATATGTATCATTCGTTTACAACTAACGTATACTTTAATCCGATTTTCTTAAAATTTGCATAAGGGGCCGTTTAACTAATGCAAGATATATTTTCTCCTTTAAACAAGGAAAAACAGTATTTTTGTCAAACTTTTGGTCGTAAAAATTTAGTTCAAATTAATGGTGCATATTTTTAACATTAATTCCCATACAAGTTTTGGGGGAAGCCTCTTGATTACTTCGAATCAACCGAAATCGGATTGACGAGCCTCCATTGTATTTCCATCAAAATTTGGTAAGTCGCTACTGAATTTTTCATTATTATTAATATAATAAAAACATGATTTACATCAATATTTTATTAAAAATTATGACAATACTAAATTATGTTTTTGCCGTTTAGTTGTATTAGTACGGATAAAAATAAGCTTCTAAATATCATTACTAAACGATATGAAATAAATTATGAAAAAAATATTTTAACACAGGGGAGGTAAATTTTGCAAGCTCATAACTCATTCATTTTTAATGCAAATATTTTGAAAATTGGTATCCCGAATTAAAATAAGATAAATTTCCGAAATATGAAATAAAATCTAGGCGTTGCCAATGGGTATTTAAATGAGGATGGCCCTTATGCAAATTTTATGTATAGCAAATTAAAGTTATGTTTTCGTTATAGATTGCCATAAGTAACTTAGCTGTACGACGAACGACGGCCTAATAAAAGCCAAGTCGGACATTTTTCCCGCAACGGTACATTATCAGTGCTCAATGTTCGACCGGTAAATGAATGCTCCGTATTTCCAAAATCAACCTTTTAGTCAGAAAAATTCTACTGTTCATAGTGAAGGAGATAATCATCATTGCCAATGAAAATATTTTTGTACAGTAGAACTTCGATCTATCGTTCCCGCATTCATCGTTTTGCCGTATTGATCATTTTGTTTCTATGGCCCCTGCACAAGTTGTATTTAAATATCGTTAATAAAACCCGCACGTATCGTTCGTCAAAAAATCACTTTCCAATGTTCATCGTCGTAAAATATTTCGCCTTGTGGTGGTTTGGTTTAGATTATGGTTAAAATTTGATGAAAACTAAAGCCTAAGATGATCGTACAGCGGTATTGTGCCGCGCATAACCTGCCTGGCAAGTACTCCTAGGATTACGCTGAAAAATGAAAACTGATTGACATACACCTAAACACTAAAAAAACTAAAGACTCTATGAATTGCAAATAAATTCCATTTATTCTTAGTCATTCCACTAATATTAATTAAAAGACGATATTGACATAATTTTAAAATCAAAACATGTCTGGGGGAGATGTGGTTTTGGAGGATAAGGGGTATCCACAAAAACGGTTAGAAACACCAAAAATAAATAAATCGTTTGGGATATTCACCAATATGATGAGGTAGCCATCTTTACACAGGACACGATCGACGCGTGCACTATTGGAACCGCTTTCTTTCTCTTAAGCCATCATCAAGCCACCGATTCCATGTTTTTTTTTAACACAACTTGATCATATTGATTCGAAGCACACACTGATTTTTTAAGCCCGTTCACACCTTCTCCAACACTCTCTTCTCCTTCTTCTGCAGTCCGCTCGTTCTGTCGTCTTTTTTCTTCTCCCACGGGGCTGTTTCCTTTTTTCTTACCCCCTCTTACATCATTGGCTGGAGTTTCTGATTTGTTCGTATCGGGGAATTAATGCATCCTCTCGTCGAATCCCGGACATGTAGGTGGGTCATCGGGGAATATACCCCGCCAAATTTGCATATCATTTTCGGCCATAAATATTTTAACGTTGACAGTTCATTGTGCTATAGTGTCCAGACTGTCCATTGCCTGGCGCCTCTTCTAATTTACGGTCCACTTGTGTGGTCTTCCCATGGAAACCGTCTCAAAATTATATTTTACTGCTGTTTCACTCCACCACATCTCTCCCCCGTGTACATAAAAAAAAACTAGAAAAAAAAATATTCAATGTCCACAGTCACTAGTTCATTACACGTAGCTACACATGTGCTACGTTTTAAAATTCGGCACTTGTCTTGTATAGTCCATGCGATATAGTCCATCATACGTAGCAAATTATGTGCTACGTTCTACCGTTTAGTAGTTGGAGTTTAGTCCATACACAATAGTCCATCACGCGTAGCTACACACGGCGAAAGTCTCAGTTGTGATACATTTGTTCTCCCGTTGTGTCTCAAGCATTTTGTGGTTTCACGTGAACATTTTCGTTTTCCTTTGCGGCTTTGCTTTGTCAGATTTTGTTAAATCTGGCAGTATCGATAATGTTTCCGAACCACTTTGCATTAATAACATTAATGAGTTACCTTTGTATCTTGTTTCTCAATTTCTTCAAAATAATATATTATACACCAATGGGATTGTACACACATTATTATGTTTAATCACACATTCTGTATCAACATGTACCATATTTATATTATTAGAGATGGATATATATATATTAAGAATAATATGCAATATCATGTGTGTCTATTACTTGTTACACATATATATTTATCTGCATATCATAAAAAATACTCGTTTTCCTTCACTTTTTTTTTTTTTTAATTTATTATTATTATTATTATTATTTTTTTTTTTTTTTGTTCAGACAGGGGATTCATTCCTATATTGCACACCCTTTTATTTATACGGTAAACCTCACGTACAACTGTTCCACGATATCTAGCCATAATCATCGATGCGTTCTTATTTACTCATTCCATTTATTTCTAAATTCCCGCGTCTCTACCTGTAAAAGAGTTTCACTGCTAAACCCGTGCGTTCTGGAACTACCCTCTCTCCTCTTGTATTCCTTTTAAGCAGATCCTTCCGGCTGCGAAACTGTTTGTCGCTTGACCATCGGGACTCCTGGTTGAAATTTCCGGTTTTTCACTGCGTACAATACATACGCGCGTTTGGAAAAGGGGGAAATTGTAGCTTGACGACTCAACTCGTGCTGCATGCAACCGGTTTATCTACTGCGCCGGGAGTGACTCGGCACATTTTTCGCCTGTGTTCTTTTAGGATGTCAACGTCGCGTAGAGGTAAGTGATTGTTATTTAATTATTTTGTTAATGAAAGCTTATGCCGCCCTGCTAACTGTAATTTTGTAAAGAGAAACAAACTTAACGTTACTATTCTTACGCATTATTTTGTAAAGAGACGTTCTGCATGTCAAGTCCATGCGGTCTGATAGGTTATTATTATGTTAAATTCTTATGTTTACTTTAAAATGAATAGAGTCTTCTATTATTCTAGAGCGCGTCTTACTCATCGTGGCTATTGCCTGCAATTGCCCGATAAGTACCAAAATCCAAGGGGAAATCTGCAGCTTTCCGTCCCAGTACTCTGGTGACGCAACTCAATAATTTTATTCTAACTTGTATTAATTAAAATTTGATTAGTAAAATTACTGTACTATGTATTTGTCTCGCCTATAGCTGTATGTCCGGTATTTATTTATATGCATATTTTTGTCTTTTCATATTGCCCTTCTCTTGCATCCTATGCGTGACATCCGAACGAACGACTCGCCGCAAATCCGAACGAACGACTCGCCCCCATGGGAATGACTCCCTGCCGGTTTGTTTACCAACAGCAAAAGCCAAACGACAACACCAGCTGATGCCTTGCTAACTTGTGTTTTACTTTTTTTTTTTTTTTTTTTAACATACGTATGTGTGTGCCTGTTATCTTATTGCTTGCTATTATTATTAACATTATTATATTTTGTCCGTCTCTCTTTTTTTTTTTTTTTGTTGTTGTTGTTAACATTTCCTTCATTTTCAGCTTAGCTTTTCTGCAGTGCACAAGGTTACACGGGATATCCCTTTTGATTATATATATATCATGTCATTATTATTATAATTCTTATTATTATTACTGTTATGATTAGCTAAATTCAATTGCCTTCCAGGTCGCGTTTTTCTTTTTTCCTATCAGTTTTGTAATTCTCGTTTTTCGGTTTTCCTTTCACAGAGATCCCAATCAGTTAATCAGCTAGTTACGCAATTGAAAATCAACAATCATGAAAATCAACACTCTGGACCTCACAACTCGGCTGCTGGTAAGAACCCTTTTTTTTTTTTTTTAATTTTTTTTTTCTTTATGTTTGTGCTGTTTCTCGCCCCTTCCGGGAGCGGTTGCGTAACCAATAACCATGGGTGGGGGTTTTTGACTCGTCAGAGTCTGTTTCTTGTGTCTGGGGTTTTACCCGAAAAATGAGGTTTTTATGCACTTTTTTCTCTTCTACATGAGGTTTATTCACCTCTTTAAGTAACAAATTATTATTACGAAATAGTTTCATTACCCTATAAGGGCCGGTAAAAATGGGGTCAAATTTACACTTCTTGTGCATATTTCTCATGTATACCAAATCCCCTATGTGGATTGGAGTATGTTTAGCGGGTTTTTCTAAGTTCTGCGGTTTAGCCGCTTTTTCTTGAAATATCCAGGCCTGTTGTCTGTTATTTAAATTCTGCTTAATTAATTTGTCCACAAATATTTGTATTTCCTCCTGGGACCAGTCTGATTCGAAAATATTTTGTCCCTGTACGTCAGTTGTAATGTCCAGGGGTATTTTAATGTCACGACCCAGAAATAGTAACGCCGGCGGAAAATTCGTCGCCCTGTGTTTAGAGGCGTTGTAATAGAGCTGCGCCCATACACTTGCATCTTCCCATTCAAAAGTGTTCTCTGCTATGCATCGAATACACTGCTGAAGCGTGCCTTGTGCGCGTTCTACCGTCCCATTCGATTGTGGGTGGTAGATCGACGAAAAACGACTCTCTATATTGAGAGATTTTAAAAAACTTCTTAATTCCTTTGATCTAAATTGAGGTCCGTTATCCGATATAATCGTATCTGGAAGCCCAAAACGAGAAAAATAACTTTGTAAACATTGAACTATTTGATCTGCAGTGATTTTTCTACATGGAAATAATTCTATATACCTTGAGAAACTATCAATCACTGAGAAAAAAAAAACAATTGCCTCTGACACTGCGAGGCAGCTTCCCAACAATATCTATATGGAGGCACTTTCCCGGTAGTGTTGCTCGGTCCATTTTTTGTCTCGCCGTAGCGGAAATGTGCCTGTTTTTGAATTGCGCACATCTGTGACAGTTATCGATGAACGTCTTTACGTCGTCAAATAAGTTGCCCCAAGTGTAATATTTTTTTATAAAGTCGATCGTTTTTTGTCTGCCGAAATGTGTTGCGTGTGCAATTTTGATCACGGACTGTTTTAAAGAATGAGGGATCACGATTAAATCTATTCCTGCCCTCTCTCGCGTGGCTTTTTCCCTATAACGAAGAATTCCATGTGTATCGAGATAGTAATTTTTGAACTTAGGACTTTTAGGGGTTTTTTCGCGGACGTGTGGTATTATTTTGTTCAATAATTCATCATTTTGTTGTTCTAGTCTTATTTTTTCGGTCGTTAAATCCTTCTTCCCTTCGAAGATTTGTGCCGTTATGTTATTTACCTGTTCTTCTTGTAAGATGTATCGGGACAAATAATCCGCGGGGTTTTCCTCACCCTTTATATGTTGAAATTTAAACGTAAATTCACTTAAAAATAATAGCCACCTTGCGGTGATATCGGATTGCTGCGTTAGATCTAAATGGTATTTCAATGATTTCGCGTCACTAATTAATACAAACTCATGGTTCCATAAATAATTGCGAAAATGTCTCACCGCTTCATAAATTGCCATTAGTTCCAGTTTAAGAGATGAGTATCGTTTTTCCGCATTTTTTAAAATTCTGCTAAAAAATTTGACTGGTGTTCTGCCTTCTGGCCGATCCTGCATTAAAATACCATTAATGGCCGTGTTGGATGCATCGGTTGCTAACAGGAATGGTTTTGCAAAATCAATTTTGGTAATTCTTGGTTTTTCTAAAATGATCTGTTGTATGTTCGCGAAACTCGCCTGACACTCTTCCGACCATTCAAATTTTTTGGTCTTTCTTGTGAGCTGCACAATCGGTGCAATAATTTGGGAATGTTGTGGAATAATCGTTCTGAAGTAATTTGTCATCCCTAAAAATGATTGAATCTCCTTAACTGACTTAGGGGTTTTAAATTTTGTGATTTTTACGATGTTTTTTTGGTCTGGGGAAATCCCTACTTCGTCCACTTGGAATCCTAAACATGTGATATTTTTTCGGGCTATTTTGATTTTTGACGGGTCCAATGTTAAATTAAACTCTTTGAGCTTTTGGAATATTAAAGTCATTTTTTTCCGTAATTCTTCGAGGGAATTAGCTGGTATAATTATATCGTCTAGGTAGAAATTTATCTTCGTTTCTCTCATACCTCCCAGCACCGTATTCATGAGTTGGGTGAAGTAACTGGCGCTGTTTCGCAAGCCAAAGGGTAGTCTCGTGTGTCTAAAATTTCCTCGGTGGGTAATTATTGCACATTTCTCTCGCTCTGCCTCCGGTAATGCTATTTGAAAAAACGCAGATTTAAGATCCATAGTCGTGTACCATTTGAATCCGGCAACTTCTTGTAAGATATCTTCAATATGTGGGATATATGTTTTATAAGGTTCCGTGATGTTATTTAATAATCGAAAATCTGTCGCCATTCGGTATTTAGGGGTTTTATTTTCCTCACTTGTTTGCTTTTTAACGAAGATTATTGGGAACGCGTAACCCCCGTCGGATGGTTCGAGTATACCCGCTTCTAATAGCTCGTCTATTTCGCGGTCTGCGAGCGTTTTCATGTTTTGCGGTATTGGATACGGTCTACATTGGATAGGGTAATTGTGGGCTAATTTGATTTGCGGTTTCACAGCGTCTGTCACTCCTAATGTTTTATAAGAGGTAGAGAATACCTGATAGTTTTCTTGTAGCATTTTTTGAAATATACGCTGTTGGTCTTCCGGTAAATGATCTAAATCAAAAGTCGCCTCTTCGAATTCCTTTTTTCTCAAGTTTAGGATATTGTCCCTATCATTAGTTGTTTGTGCACAATAATTCATTCCTACTTCTGTATTTTGTGATGACTCCCTTATCTGCCGAACGTTCTGCGGTTCTATGATTTTCGCGACTTTCATGTTTTTTTGTAAATGCTTCGTGGTGTTGGTGTTATTTTCGAAAATCATTTGTAACGACTTATCTGTTTTTTGTTGGATGATGCATATCTGTTCCTTTTGGAATTTGGGTATGACTTGAATGTTGCTTTCATTTTGTTGCTTTTCAATAGGTCGATCTGTTTTTAAATTCACTATTTTTGTGTCCGCGGGCGGAATCAGTACTTTCCGTGCTATTCGAATGAAATTATTAATCTCCTCCGTCTTATCATTTTCTTCCCTTAGCTCCGTATTTTTGGTCTCTGATTTATTAATTGGAATTTCTTCATTATTTATTGTTATGCTATTTTGTTTCGTATTTAAAATTACTTTATTATTAATCATGAAGTCGTAACCTAATATGATTGGGTATTGTGGGTTCATTGCGAAGTTTGCCACGAAAAAGGTGTTATTGCATTTTTTATGCCCTATTTTAAATGAAAACTTCACGGCCTTTAGAAAAGGTACAGTTTGTTGTGTCACAGATTTTATTGTTACCTGTCTGGAAATAAAGTTTATTTTTATTTTACTTTTTATTCCTTCAAATATTTCGTTATTTATTAAACTAATTCCTGCTCCTGAATCTATGAGTGCAGCATATTCTTCATCCCCAATGTTAAGCGTTACTAGTGGTAATTTAATTACATTTTGCTCGTTGTCACTGACCGACATTATATACCTATGGTTCTCTTGTTGTTTGCGTTTATTATCATTTATTTCTTTCGTACTATTTTGTGCTTCTATCATTTGATTTTTATTTTTGTTTTTATGGTCAATATTTACTTTGGTAGCCTCGAGTTTCGTTCTATGGGATCCCAACCTCTGATTATTATTTATCTGTTGCCTCTGGGACCCCTGTATGAGTTTAAATTCTTATAGTCCCTGTTTCCATTGTTGTTCGTTCTGCGGAAATTTGGTTGCTGTTGACCGTCCGCGGGAATTCTTTCCCAGCATGTCTGAGCGGAGTGGTTCGACTTTCCGCATATTTGGCAGATAATTGCAACTTGTTTATAACTACTATTATGTTGATTAACTGGTTGCCTTCTATTTCGGGGATTGAACCAGCAGTCTGTGTCTGTGTGATTTTGTTTTTTACAAAATGAGCATGATTGCAATGGATTGGATTTTTCATTCACTTGAGAAATCTCGAGTGCCTGAATTTTATTCTCAAACTCTTTCATTTTATCTTTTAATTGCGCGATTTCTAAGTCCTTCAATAGACCAGTAACGTCTGATTTCTGTACGTCAATATTGTTTATGTCCTCTTCTTCATTAAAAATTTTCTCCAGCCTGATTGCCAACTCAACCGCCTCGTCAAAGTGTTTTATGTTTTCTTTTAAAATTTCTCTTCTAATCTCCGGACGTACTGCTTCCGTGAATTTCGCGAGCATGATGTGGTTCTTTATCCTATCTGTTTCCTCTGACGGCTTATCGATCCCTAAAAATGCTTCAGTCTTTTCAGAAATTATGTCCCTTAGTTGTATAATCGATGTTTTCGGGGTTTGCCTAATTGCATTAAATTCCGCGTGAACTTCCGAAGCTGATTTTATTTCCCTAAATCTTTGGAGAATCGCTTTTTTCAGGTATTCGTAATTGTTTCCGTCTTTCGTCTCTTTTAGACCTAGTATAAATGCTTTTGCCTTACCTTTGAGGCATGTCTTTAAAATTATGCCTTTCTGCTCATTTGACCAATCGGTGAGAGCAGCTACGTTTTCAAATTCGCTGAAAAATTGCTTTGGGTTCTCGAGACTATCGGCCGAATATCGGGGCAATAGAGGGATTAGTCCCGTGTCTGGCGTTTTGTTATGCTGGCTTTGTGCCGAACTTTGGGTATTTCGATTCCTAAAAGACTCTGGAGAATCCTGTCTAACTCTGGGACGACCCTTTTTTTTTTTTTTTTTTTTTTTTACTTTAAATATTTACAGATACTATTTTACCTATTTTAACACTATATGTTCCGTTACCTTATACATATACAAAATGCACTTTGACACTTTCAACATACACATAAATGAAAAATATTGTACATGAATACATACATATTAAGCAACTACTAATTCAATTGTTCAGTTCTACTGATTGTTGCATAATATTCCATCAACAAAATATTTATTTATTTATTTTATTTATTTACTTAATTTTATTTATTTTATTTTTTTATATGTCAATACGTTGGTATGACTACAAACTATCTTATTCACAACATTCTTTCTATTAGAGAAATTAATTGTTTTAACAAAAATACCTTCTTTGTCACCTTTAAAATCAAAGTTCTTTCGTATATTTTTTTGCAGCAGTATATTTACACTTACAAAACACAAATAAAATATTCAAAGAATATCAATGCATGGTTTTTTTTTTTTTTTTTTTTGAAACTGAGAAACAAGATAGTAACTTCGTTATTATGATGCATAATTTCTCTCCCAGACTTGGTTTTATTTTTGAAAAATCTACTATATATATATTTATTATTATTGTTATTATTATTAACTTAAATATCATTTTAGTTACTAGGAGTACATAAAATTGCCTTTTTTTTCACGGCACCATTATGTGGTGGTTTGGTTTAGATTATGGTTAAAATTTGATGAAAACTAAAGCCTAAGATGATCGTACAGTGGTATTGTGCCGCGCATAACCTGCCTGGCAAGTACTCCTAGGATTACGCTGAAAAATGAAAACTGATTGACATACACCTAAACACTAAAAAAACTAAAGACTCTATGAATTGCAAATAAATTCCATTTATTCTTAGTCATTCCACTAATATTAATTAAAAGACGATATTGACATAATTTTAAAATCAAAACATGTCTGGGGGAGATGTGGTTTTGGAGGATAAGGGGTATCCACAAAACGGTTTGAAACACCAAGAATAAATAAATCGTTTGGGATATTCACCAATATGATGAGGTAGCCATCTTTACACAGGACACGATCGACGCGTGCACTATTGGAACCGCTTTCTTTCTCTTAAGCCATCATCAAGCCACCGATTCCATGTTTTTTTTTAACACAACTTGATCATATTGATTCGAAGCACACACTGATTTTTTAAGCCCGTTCACACCTTCTCCAACACTCTCTTCTCCTTCTTCTGCAGTCCGCTCGTTCTGTCGTCTTTTTTCTTCTCCCACGGGGCTGTTTCCTTTTTTCTTGCCCCCTCTTACATCATTGGCTGGAGTTTCTGATTTGTTCGTATCGGGGAATTAATGCATCCTCTCGTCGAATCCCGGACATGTAGGTGGGTCATCGGGGAATATACCCCGCCAAATTTGCATATCATTTTCGGCCATAAATATTTTAACGTTGACAGTTCATTGTGCTATAGTGTCCAGACTGTCCATTGCCTGGCGCCTCTTCTAATTTACGGTCCACTTGTGTGGTCTTCCCATGGAAACCGTCTCAAAATTATATTTTACTGCTGTTTCACTCCACCACACGCCTGACTGAAATGAAATCAAAGGTCAAATGGATCCATATGGCACACAACTTAATTACTTCCTGCTTTGATTTCTTCAGTTGATTACGATGTTGATGAAGAAAGGTTACGTGTAGCAAGAATGTGTATGATGTAAAAGTTAGTGATTATACTTCCATTGTTCAAGACGTAGCGACGTGCGATGTCCTAAGAATGGAAGAATGTGTGGGGATGCAAAAAAAGAAGCAGTAAATGAATGAATAAATAAAATAAAGTGATGGAGAAGAAACTGGGAATAATATTTAATGCTGAAGAGACTGAGGCCACATACTAGTGCTAAGTTTATCGGATTCAATAACAGTATTTTAAATTGTGTGAACTTTTATATTCACACATGAAAACACATATAAGGGCAGGTAAAATATTGTAAGTCTTGAAAATTTTCGTTTAATTAGAAAAAAAGTAAAGAAATCCCAGTGTAAAACTACTGATTTTCTTAATTTTTTTTTAACATCACTTAATTTTCTACGTCTTCAATTCGTTTCTTGTACAGTTTGGTAATAAATTATTATTTTTGTCATACTGCATGCGTCGTGCGCATTCATAAAGATTGTTTACTTCGTTTGTACTTGTTTACATTTTTTCCCGCATGCATTGCTTTTTCCTGCGCACCCCTTAAAATGCGATAGATCGAGGTTCTACTGTACCAGGACTTTTGACGAACCATGTTATTCTAGACGAACCATATCTTATTAAACAAGAAAAACAAGGAAAAGATAAAAATAAAAATTGACTGAGTAAAACGTTGATGATCTTTAGTTTTGTCAAAGCCTCAAAATCTTCTGTGGAATCCTACAATGAAATTTCAAGAACTGTCCAATTCAAAAAGAACTATTCCTTTTTTTTCTTTCTTAAGCTACTTTAGAAACCCAAATTTTATCTCTTTTAAAGCACATGATGTATATATGTATGATAGTTTCTAATGCATTATGTATCGTTATACTTCTTGAAAGTATACTCAAGATGTTCTCTCAAGATGTCCATACTTTTAAGGAGGCTTGACAGAAGTTTATATTTCCATAGGAACTTACGTTTTACCATAAAGTAAGTTCCTTTCAAATATCTTAAATACAAAGTTTTTATTTCTTTTATTATTTTTTTAAGGATAACCCTAAAATACTTCCGGGTAAACCTTCTCTTGCAAATATACATACGTACAATCCCATATTTCTTACATGAAACAAAATTTTAAGTTACATAGAAAAGAGAAAACCAGTTTTGAATAAAAATATTTGACATCTTTCAATTCTGAAGGTGGCATATTTAATGTAATCAATAAATATATGTTTCTAAGGAATAATCTGTCAGGTTTTATTGAAACAAGAATACTAATTTTAATTTATGTAAATTTGATAAAATTCATAAATCACCTTTAGCATATTCAAAATAATGCAAGAAAAGCTTTAAACGAGTTTTGCGAACTTTGTGTTCTTTTGTAAGTCGCACTTACAAAAGAACACAAAGTTCAATCATTTTCCATCAAAGTTCAATCATGTTCAATCATTTCATTCAAAGTTTCAATCATTTCTCTTTTGTAAGTCGCACTTACAAAAGAGAAATGATTTAGTTAAATGTAATTTCGCTCCATGGGTCATTCTTTCAACCAATGAATTAGTTTCCACCTTCAACGTGTATTTTAAAATATTGTTTTTCTAACACTTTTCTTAGTTATTAGTCACTTATTAATTTAATTATTAGAAAGCTAGTAGAAAATTATTAAAAATATTTTTTCACACGCTTTTATTAGTTTCACCTGTATGTTTGTTTGTAACCGACTCCTTTGAACTCGATTTTGACCCACTTTAAACGGTCAGATTTAATTTAAACTTTGTAGACTTATCAAGGACTGATTACACTACAATAATTTGATAAGTTTGTCCTATTATCCTGATTAGGATCGTCAGGAATAGTAATTCTCTTAAAGATCATTTGAGTCAGAGCGAGAGAGATGGAGTAAGCGCGCGGTCTACGCATGCGTACCATTTCGGCACTCGGCTCAGCACAATGGAGTAGAACCTCTCTCGCTATTGGTAACTGTATTCAGTGGTATGTTTGGGTAGTTACGTTTTTGAAATACAAATGTCAAATCTAAAAATTTTTACATGGATGTTTGTATTTGTTGTAGTCGTTATGAAACTTGTTTGTTGATTAGAGACCTATTTTTTTCCTTTTTAGGGAGGAAGGGAGCATTTAACTGCAGGTTAATTAAAACTTTTGTGCACAGCAGGAGCGTAGCCAGAGGGGGCAGCTGCGCCCCATGAAACGGGATTCTTTACTTAGCTTACAATTTGATATTTAGCTTACAATTGAACTTTAGGTTTAAATTTGATACCTAGCCCACCCCGAAATAAAATCCTGGCTACGCCCCTGGTGCACAGTGAAAATAAATTATCTCACAGTTTGTACTTTTCTTAGTGTCTTATGAGAGATATCGAAAATTAAAAATAAATTTTAAATAAATACAGTTTAAAAAAACTAAAAAACACGCTTTTATAGCAAATCGAACTAAAAAGTGAAAGATAAATATAGTTCAAAAAAAAAAACTAAAAAACACGCTTTAGCGATAAATTGAACTAACTAAAAAGTGAAAATAATTCTTAATGTAGAAATAAATTAATGTACGAAAGATATTATTATTGTGAAAAAAGCGTGGGGTGCTCCATATATCAGTTATTGAGAATATTCGATCCGTACGATTAGTACAAAAATGATGCAAAAAATATAGCACAAAGCGCCCACACTTTTTTTTCACAATAATACTATTTTTCGTTCATTAATTTATTTCTATTATTTCTACATTTCTATTTCGTTCATTAATTTATTTCTATTTAATTCTATATTTCTTTCTATTTCTTCTATTTATTTCTTTCTTCTAAGAATTATTTTCACTTTTTAGTTAGTTCAACTTATCACTAAAGCGTGTTTTTTAGTTTTTTAAACTATATTTTTACTTTTATTTATTATAAAACTATTTCATTTAACAAATATTGCAAAACTCGTGTACTTTCCGCCTAGTAGATGACGCAAGTATTATTTACTTAAAATTAAAATAAATGCGTTACCAGACATTAATATGGTGTTTTTTTACCTTTAATTGAAGTTAAAATTAACATACCAGTGTAATTGAAGTTAAAATTAGTGTACCAGTTTAATTGAAGTTAAAATTAACATACCTGTCAGGGCCGTACCCAGAAAAAAAATTCGGGAGGGGGGGGGATGGGCAAACGGTGAAAGAGACTCCAATTTTTCGCAAAAAGGCTTCATTATTATTGTTTTGTTAACAAAATTTTAAATTTCGGGGAGGAGCGGACTCCCTGGTGCCCCCCCCTCCCCACTGAGTACGGCCTTGTGCCATATGATATTTGAATGGATGCAATTGTTCAAACCAGTGTTTCCGTTTCGCGTTTTTCTGAGAGCGGGTCGCCGTGAACTGCCAGCCATTTTATTAGTGCTGATGCACCCTACCCTTTTGCTTTAGTGCCGATGTGCTTTGTCCTTTAATGAAAGAAGAAATAAGTCTTGCATCTCTTTCAGGGGGATTTCAGGAAAATTGAGGGCAAAAGCTCTAGCTACTTTCTGAAATCGGAACTGTTTAAGCTATTTTTAGCTGCATTCACCTAATTTTAAATCTCAATCATTTGCGATGGAATAAAAAAGTGAAGAATGCGAGCTTTTTTATATTGTGATATTCAATATTAGACTGTACGTTTGAAAAAGAAAATTTCGACTATAAAGAAATAAAGGCCAGTTGGATTACTCAGATTTATTTACTTATATTTTTCGTGGGGGGGGGGGGGATCTGGTTTTATTTAAGTACTGATAACTATAACAATTGAAGTCTACAAATTATTAAAGTCAATAAAACGAGAATAAAACCGAACCGTCTCAATTATATGAATACTTCTGTATACTTTATTGTAAGTTTAACAATAAATATTTTTTAATGTTCTTTTTATAAATAGTGATGATGAGTACGAAATATTTCAAAACTAATGCACATCAACGTAACGTAATCAAAATATGTCTAGTGATGTTTTTAAACATTT